>JASIRB010002687.1:0-64928 GCA_030323885.1 Branchipolynoe longqiensis | reverse complement strand
TCTTTTCACAGAAACACCTAGCCACCGTGCCTTGGAAACCATGGCACCTCTAGTTGAGTGGGATGAGTATTTGCTCGTATCCACTCCAGCCAATTTCAACACCGTAATTGTCCATCTGGCAAGGGTGTCTCGTGAAATTGCTTTATGTGGCCTTATAAAGCTCACTAATAGTTGTTGTGATGCACGTAAATCCTTTGTCTTAGATATATAAGCCCGTATGGCTGATACAACACATAATTTCCGATCACTCGGAAAACAGTCTAAGTGAACAGTAGATAAAGGGTCACCTAACGTGTTCGATTTAAGCAATTGTGCTAAATCAAACGTATTTCTAATCCAGTTAAAGACAAAGCAACAATCGTCTGTCCTCTGTGTCCGGTTACTAATAATAACAGGACCGCGACCTTAAAACCTAATTGTTTTAAATCTAACCACGAGTTGTGAGGCCAAGCCTGAAACAACTTAAATACTACAGACACACCCCAAAACCGACTATACTTTGGTTTTGGAGGATTCCTTTGATAAATTGAACGAAGTAAATATCCAAGAACATAATGTTTTCCAACTGTTTCACCATCAATTCTCGGTAATATGATTGATAACGCACATCTTGCCGCATTAATCGACCCAAAGGATAGTCCCTCATCCTCTAGAGAACGAAGAAAACGAGCTATTTGTGAAAATGTTGGATTTGTTGGCTTAACTTTCATTAACAAACAATGTACACCCCATTTCTTTAAATAGGATGTGTACATTTTGACAGTTCCTGGCCTCCAGGCATCAGCTACTATCCTATTCTCAGTAATTTTGTCCAATCCAAATTGGCGCAGCTGGTTCCTTAGAAAAGGAATGCCATTAGGGGCGTCGTTGACACGTCGCCGTGAACCACTAACGGTCCATGGTGTGTCAGATTCCCGAGTTTTCTTGGGAATCGTATATGTTCTTTTGCCAGTTGTGAAACTGCTGGCAGCCAAGGTTGCGTGTCCCAATCGGGCACCACCAGTATCGCATGTGTCCTTTCCAGACCGATTTTCCCGACAACTCGGCTGATAATGCTAAACGGTGGGAAAATATAAAAATAATTATTTTCCCAGGTAATAGCAAATGCATCTACCTTCCAAGCCTCCGGTTCAGGATGCCAAGAAACATAACAAGGTAATTTGTTATTATTTCGTGATGCAAATAAGTCAACTTCAGGTGTACCCCATTTTTCACAAATGAAATTAAACAAAGGTGTAGAGAGAGACCATTCTCAATGGTCATGGAAATTTCTACTTTTATAGTCTGCAAGTGTATTTTGTGACCCTGGAATATGCGCCACAGTCAGCCAGCCAGACTTGTTGAGCCTGTGCCCAGTTCCAAATCAGTTTAGACAACTGATTGCAAGGCTTTGATTTGGTTCCACCCATGTTACGAATATATGCCATGGCAGTAGTATTATCAGTTAGTATTCTAACTTGTGATTTATGTATCTTTACTAAACTACATAAGAACAGATAAATAGCACGCAGTTCTAGTGCATTAATATGGTCTGATTTTTCATCATCAAGCCACCTACCTCCTGTTGTGACCCCATCTCGATGAGCTCCCCAACCTTCTAACGAAGCATCAGTAGTAATTACCGTATTAGGTTCCGCCATGCGGATTGGATTTGGTGAACTTGCTATGTGTTGCATCCACCATCCAATATCCTGTAGCCCTTCTTGCGAAATAAACATCTTTCGCTCAAAATTCCCTTTAGTTCGTGTTAACGCTAATTTTTTATCTATTTCTAGAGATTTAATATGGGCCTTCCCGTGTAGAATAGCGGGTGCATACGATATCATTATCCCAATAAGGACTGCGACCTGTCTAATTTTAGGTTTTGGTAACTTAATAAGCTGGGTCGCTGTATTCATAAACTTAATTAGTTTTTGTTCCGTTATCGACACTGTAAGAGACTGTGTATCCAGAATAAACCCTAAACATTTGAGTTGTTTTGTTGGTTTAAACACTGACTTTTGTGGATGTACATAAAACCCCAATTTAGTAAGTAATGCACATAAATCGAACACTGCATTCTGACAATCAATTTGTGTTGATGCAATAATAAAGGAATCATCTATGTATGGAAACATTATATGACCCTTCCGCGTCATTACTGAAAAAACAGGTTTAAGCAGTTTAGTGAATAAACGAGGGGCACAAGCTAAACCATTCGGCATGCAAGTAAACTCATAGAGTTGGTTATCCCAAAGAAACCGAAGAAATTTCCGGTTTTTTCCTCTTATGGGAAGCGTATAATATGCATCTTGTAAATCAACACTAGCCATCCACGCATCTGGCGTAATCAGATCGCGTGCTGTATCTAACGAGAACATTTTAAAATGTCGATATTCAACCATTTTATTAAGGATTGTTAAATCCAGGATCATTCGAACCTCGCCATTAGGCTTTGGTCTCGAGAAGATGTTTGAAATAAACTCTCCTGAACAGTATGTCACTTTTGTATAATTCCTTTCTCAAAGAATTTTTGTACCTGTTTAGTTAGTGCCTCTCGTTCAACCGGTTCAATGTTATAAGGAAAAGGTATCCTGCCTTGTACCGAAAATTGTGTGAAGGGAATATGAACACCCCTAACTATTTGTAAAATGTCTTGGTCACTAGTAATTTTGTGCCACTCAGAAATATGATTATTAATATTACCAGCCACAAAGTTGCTTACAGTTTGTGTGGTTTTAGAGGCTGGAAGGACTTGTAATGTTTGTGTTTCAACCTCTACTTGGACCCGCCCCTGGGGAAGGGTCTCGGCGAGTTGACACCTCGGCCTAGTGGCCGTGCGGTGTTGTCGGTCCAGCCTGAGCGAGCGCCCCGGCCCCGAAAACCTTGACCGAAGTTTGAACCCGTTCTGGTTCCCCTGGTGAACTGCCGTGGACGAAAATCCCCTCGTGACCTTTTGAAACGAGGAGTTTCCTGTTTCTTCTTACCATCCATGTTTTTGCCACTCTTGGCTGCAGTTTCTACCTCTTTATAGAGGTATTGTAGTTGACCGCCAAACATTTTGGTGTTATCTAAAGGTTTCCCTTTAATTGGCTCTGGAGCAACAAAGAGCGTAAACTCTTTCCCATCATTATCAGTAACCTTCTTTGAGCGAGCCACTTCTTTGCCAGCATCTGTGCAAACTGACTTGAAAACATTTTCATATCTTCGATACGACAGGTAATTACCTGCCGCCGCCAACAATGCAATACCTTTGTCCATCGTCTTAGCCAAAGACGAGAACTTGTGTTCTTGTTGCATTCTGTTTGCTACAGGAGCAATAGCTGTTAAGGTACCAAGCACCGCCTTATGCACTATGTGCAACACACCCTCAAATCTCTTACGGTCCTCCGTCATATTGACATCTCGATCCATCTCCTTAATGATGGAGTTGGGAACACCTTTAATGCCTGTTAACTCATCTGATAATTTAGAAATAATCTCCGCCGGCTTAAACGTGCGGAAATGGCCATTAATGTTCTCACGCATCAGCGTAGTGGTTTTCACCCGCTTAGCCCTTGGCTTCTCGACTTTCTTAGCCACTTTGCCTCCAATGGCAGCATAGACACCTTCATATTGCGTGTCTGAGTCCGATTCCGTAGACGTGGAATCCGTGGACGAGTCAGAAGAAGAAGAAACTTTCCTCTTCTTCTTCTTCTTCTTGGACTTGGTATTGTGCTTTTTGCGAAGCCCAGTCTTCCCCCTCTCCTTGGTGAACTCATCACACGAAGAAACAATGTGTTTCTTCTTCTTTCTTCATTTAGGAGAAGGAGGAGGAGCCCTAAGCTCCATCTCTGAGTCTGTGTCGGAGAAATCCTCCACAGAAGACTCTTCTTGCACACTCCGTTTACGAGACACCGGTGGGTTGAGAGCCATTATGTGACTCTCCATCGCCGCAAACCGCGTCTCCCAATTTTGAGGCGCGGCGCCGCCAGGCACTATGTCCTCCTCGGAGAGAATATGCGCCCCGGGCTGTGTCGCAGGCCCTGCCGACAACACGGGTGAGGAGTCGTACTCCACGTCCTCGCCACTCGGAACACGCCCCTCGGCTGCTGCTGCACCGCGCTTACACCGCTTCGTGGCCATCGAGAGCTGAAACAAAATTTTTGATCAGTCCCGGTATATATATATATGTCACAACATGGTTGTTTAAAACTCATTTGGACATGTATTGGTGTTAGAGAACGTGTTTAAACCGTTATAACACAGGCGTAATAAGCTAAATTTGTGCGTGGGTTTTGGGTCAAGCCCAAACCTTACGCGGGGTCGGGACCAGTGTATCGGCCCGCCCATCCCTCTGTCACGCACACTTCTCCCACCTGTGACTACAACGTCAACAAGTTGGAGAAAATGCAACGAAACTCGGAGAAACGCCTGAAAAGTTTGTGGGGAGTCTATAAAAGAAACCCAGGAGCATCTCCAACATTACTCTCTATTAGAGTACGAGAGAATTTCCACAGGAGACGAGGCAGAGCCCACATCTCTACCCATAATCACACGGTGACTCGGTGTTGACAGAACCGCTAATGATCGGTTTCGTTCCTTCGAGAAGGAATTCTATCCTTGGTTTTTTATAACCAAATAACTCGTCCAAAATGGACCAAAGAAAGGCTAAACTTTCCATAATGATGCTCTAATGCATCATAATTAAGCTAACCACAGTTTTTATTATACTTACTGCGTATTTGCTTGTATGTAGACTAAATTTGCCGGAGCAACCCAACGACACGTAATCCAGTCGTGAGTTGTATATGCTAATTGCTGGTACCTCACGTGCTTCCTTCTCCCTAGCCTGAGGCTAGCCTGAGGCTGTATACCGAGGTAAAATAATATATTATATACTTTGTCATACAAGTCCCACCATGTATCCGACCATTTGTATATGTGTCATTTTCTAGGCTCTGATGTCTTTTAAGCTGCTTAGCTGATTTAGCCTTTCGTATTAGTTGATTTTTTTTTAGGTTGGTGAGAGTGAAAATCGGGAGATTTGTACATGGAATCGTAATATCAGAAGAGAATAGCCAAATCGAAAAATTGAGTGATTGAGTGGGTGAGTGAGTGAGTGAGTGAGTGGGTGGATGGGTGAGTGGGTGAGTGGATGGGTGAGTGGATGGGTGAGTGGGTGAGTGAGTGGGTGAGTGAGTGGGTGAGTGGATGGGTGAGTGAGTGGGTGAGTGAGTGGGTGAGTGAGTGAGTGAGTGAGTGAGTGAGTGAGTGAGTGAGTGAGTGAGTGAGTGAGTGAGTGAGTGAGTGAGTGAGTGAGTGAGTGAGTGAGTGTTAGCTACAAGATTAAATTGCAGCATCAATGATGCATTCAAATGTCAGACATCATTTTCTGTCAGACGGACAAATATGAATACTTACTGTGCATTTCTCAGCGACTAGAACTAGAAGATTCAGGTCTAGTGAATTCCCACCCCTACCCAACCCACCACCACCAACTCTTTCTTAAACTTCTGTAAAATTCAACATTTTAATGTGAGCCTTCAATTCTACAGGACAGGTTCCATGTAACACTGACTGCCACTTTCTTCGTTACTTCATTTGAATAAGATAATGTAGCAGTCTGCACTGACCTCTCGGGCAAGGAGCCACACATAGAGGTAGGTGTGAATACGGTGGTTGCATCAAGGGCCTAGATATTCTAATATACAGTAAAACCTCTCTAAATGGACCGACTTTAAATTATCCATTTACAGAGGTGGTCGGTTTAGAGATTTTGTTAAAACCGTTACAATGGTATTGTATGGGCGATCATTTGGGACCCAAGTGAAGCGATCGATATATGGGAGTGGTCGATCTGTGGAGGTGGTCGGTTAGAGAGGTTTTACTGTAGTTAGAATGTTAGCCTGGGAATGGCAAGACGTGTGGCTTCAATCCCATTCTAGGTGCAATGGTCCCTTTGTTCGCACCACCGCAACAACACTGGTGTCATGTCCAGGATCCTGTAAAGCTAAGTGTTGTATGGTGGGTATAACTACCCTGTGTATGTACATGTAACTGCATTGCCTATAAATGTGCATTGTAAGCATTAAACAACTTATGGATGCAAAACAGTTAAAAGAATTACGATTCCAGGGGGACGAATGTAGTAGCCAGCGCTAACCTCTCAGGCAAGGCACCACATAGATAGACAATTAGGCGTAGATATGGTGATTGCATCAGGGAGCCTTGACAGACTAAAGCTAGGATTCCTTACACGCGGTATGCGGCATGCGAATGTGAATGCGGCATGCGAACTGGTTGGGTCCTTTCACCCACATCCACACCCACACCCACACATAGTGTCAGGTTTCTCTAACACTGTTTTCTATGGCAAACACAGCAGCATTCGCATTCGCATGCCGCACCGATGGCTACATGGACCGATTCAGTTGCCGCATTCGCATTCGGACACATGGAATCACCCCCATTGACTTAGATGCTTTTCGATTTTTTGCTGCATTCGCATGCCGCATACCGCATGTAAGGAATGTAGCCTTAATGCTTAGAATGCCAGCCCCAGAATGGATAAAAGTGTGGGTTCGAATCCTACTCTAGGTGCAATACTTCTTTAATTTGCATCACCCCATGACAATACAGTAAAACCTCTCTAAATTGACCGAACTTGGGACCGACTTTAAGTGGTCGATTTAGGGACATGGTCGGTTTAGGGAGTTAGAATATGGTTACAATGGTACTGTTGGGACCCAAATAAAGTGATCGATATAGGGGAGTGGTCGCTCTGTGGAGGTGGTCGGAGGTTTTACTGTATATTTTAATGATGGCGCATTACAATACACATCTCCAGCTTCACATACCCATCTTTTACTACTTTAAAAAAAACAGACAACATTTAGCCAGAGCAGACGACACGATTGAAGCAGGAATTGATTAGGTTTAGGCCAGATAAAAGATTCAACCCGTACTTACAGTACAGGGGTGAAAACCAACCCATTAGAAAAGCTGGTGAAGAATTTTGACATGCTGGGTTAATTAACTGAGCTGGTAAATTCTTAATTTAATAAGCACAATATATTCTTTATGTACGTCTTCATATTTACCCGCTACTTTTGAGTTGGGAATTATAATAAAACATATACTTTAATGCAATTTAAAGGTGAAATCGACGGCGTTCTCTGGCCGCCATCTTGTCTTTTTGCATTCTCTCCCATTTCACCAACTCTATGCTGATATAAGTAACCATTTGACACTGGTGCCAGGCATTCTACTTCCTGTTCCATACTCAAGCTATTTTCGCCCGTATTTAGACTACGTTGTCGTTCACCCATGTACTGGAAGTAAGGGGTGAATCTTTTATCTAGGTTTAGGCCAGCTGCTCCAGATTTCTTGGTTATTGGCAGTCTCTGGTTCCATCGAAACACACTCACTTTGTTTTCTCCCCCACCGCCGCCAACTACATACATATCACTGGGGTTCCCACAGCGGCTGTCTGGCTAGGAGTTTTTGTTGTGGTTTTTTTTTATTAAAAAATAAATCATGTAGTATGTCGCAACTGTAAGACAGGAAGGTCGAAGAGACAGACGACGTTCATGTTTGGTTGTTTGTTTAAAAAAAAAAAAAAAGATTTAAAAAAAAGAAGAGGCGCGCTGTAGAACATGATGTCCTGAAGCTTGAGGTTAAAAACTAACTAGCAAAAGAACATCTTGTAATGCAGTTTTCACATACTCATTGACATACATGAACGTAGTTTTCTTCGATTTTCAAGATATATTTGCGCGCGATAGATAATGAGAGGAGGGGATGGGAGGGAGGGGAGGGGAGGGGAGGGGAGGGGAGGGGAGGGCGAGGGGAGGGAGGGTAGGGGAGGGGAGGGGGGGAGCGGAGGGGAGGGGAGGGGGGGGAGGGGAGGGTAGGGGAGGGGAGGGGAGGGGAGGGGAGGGGAGCGGAGGAAAGGGGAGGGGAGGGGAGGGGAGGGGAGGGATGGGGAGGGAAGGGGATGGGAGGGACGAAGGAGGGGCAGCGAGGTAGACGTAGGGGTAGCGGTAGAGGTAGAGGGAGGAGAGGAAGAGGGAAAGGGAGAAAGAGGGAGAGAGAGGGAGAGGGAGAAGGAGAGGGAGAGGGAGAAGGAGAGTGAGAGGAGGGTGAGGGAGAAGAGGAACAGGGTGAGGAAGAGGAAGAATGAGAGTGAGGTGAGAGTGAGAGTGAGAAGATGAAGAGAGAGAGTGGGAGGGAGAGAGAAAAGATGAAGAGTGAGAGTGAGAAGATGAAGAGAGAGTGAGAGTCAGTGAGAGTGAGAAGATGAAGAGAGAGAGTGAGAAGGAGAGGGAGAAGATGAGAGTGAGAGGTAGAGGGAGAGGAAGAAGATGAGAGAGTGAGAGGGAGAAGAAGATGAAGAGAGAGTGAGAGGGAGAGGGAGAAGAAGATGAAGAGCGAGAATGAGAGTGAGAGTGAGAAGAAGATGAAGAGAGACAGTGAGAGGGAGAGGGAGAGGGAGAGGGAGAGGGAGAGATTGGAATTAATTTTAGCGTTGGGTTGCCTTCTCTTCATTGCTTTGTGGTGAAAGTCTGCGGGTATATTTCGTTATTGCTTCCCTTTTCCTTTTCTTTTTCTACAAAACAACAAAAGTATTCAAGGACTAGAAGTCGGCAGCTTTTAACGACACGGAAATAAACACTTCCGGATTGCCCGAATCACATGGCGAACGTTCGTTCCATGACCATCATGAAGCACCCATAACCCCCCCCCCCCCCACACACACACACGTAGTAGTGAGGGTATTTAATGCAAAGGCACGCGCGACATCCAAACCACCCCGCCCCGCCCTCGCCCCGCCAATACTGAGTCAAAAGTCGTCTGCGCCTCGCCAGGGGAGTGATCGTCTGCTCCCACTAGTTGCGCGTTTATGTGTGCCGTAATCATTCCACTTTGCGCCGGGCCGTCCTGATATGACCTTAGAGATTGTTAAATGCCGCAGCACTATCAGCGTATGTTAATACGTTGCTAAACGCTGCAGCACTATCAGCGTATACTAATATGCGGTGCAGACACCGCAGCACGATCAGTGTATACTACTAACACATTGTTAAATGCCGCAGCACTATCAGCACTTACTGATATGTGGTGCAGATGCCGCAGCGCTGTCAGCGTATACTACTAATACAGTGTTAAAAGCTGCAGCACTACCAGGATGGGGCTATATGAAGGAGGGTGGGGCAGAATGTAGTAGGGTGGGGCAGTATGTTGTAATGTGGGGAAGAATGCAGTGAAGTGGGGCAGTAGGGCCTATGCAGTAGGTTACATTTTGCGGCACTACAGCCCCCCACTGCTGTGTCATGATAGTGTTTTGAACTTGGGTAGTGTTTTGAAAGTATGTAGGGGTAGTGTTTTGAACTTAACAGTAGGGTTTTGAACTTAAGTTCAAAACACTACGGTAGTGTTTTGAACGGGGTAGTGCTCTGAACGCCCTACACCGGCAGCCTCTGTACATTTTAATTCCGCAGCGGCGGATGGACACACCGGAAGTGCCGGACAGGCCGGGCGTTCCGAACCCGCTGCCACGCGCCTGTCTCGCCAGCGGTCACCAGGTGGCGCCTCGGCAAGTCCCGCGAGATCCCCGCTGGTGTGCGGCGGGACGTAGCAGGTGTGAGGGACGCCGCCCGGGGATCAGCGGTGACAGGGTCGGGGAGCCCTTTTTACGCAATGTTCATCGAGTGTAGTCATTAAAAGTTAGCAACGGTACAACCCCACCACCCCACCACCACCACCTACGCGCACACACGCGTCCAAAAATCACACTCCCAAAAGAGGCAACTTAGTCTTATAAATGTCACTCACCCGTAAGTGACTTAGTCTTATAAATGTCACTCACCCGTAAGTCCTCCCTTCTATTTTTCTAAGTAGGCTTCCTGTCTTAACCCACGTGTTCGACCTCTGGTCGAGTCAAACCAATGACTTATGTAGCAGTCACACTACGACGACAAGGTAGGGAGGGACGACAGCCCGGCGGCTGGGATTTTGTGAAATCCCGACGACCTATGCAAATTCGGGCTAAGTTGGACGACAATCGGACGACATCGGGACAACAGACGGGACAACAGCGGGACGACAGTGTCTGTGTGTCTGTGTCTGAGTGTGTGTGACTCTGTGTCTCTGTGTGTGTCTCTATGTGTGTGTCTCTATGTATGTGTATGTGTCTCTGTGTGTCTGTGTCTATGTGTGTGTATGTGTCTATGTGTGTCTATGTGTGTGTGTCTGTGTCTCTGTGTGTGTCTGTGTCTGTGTGTGTCTGTGTGTGTGTCTGTGTCTCTGTGTGTGTGTGACTCTGTGTCTCTGTGTGTGTCGCTATGTGTGTGTCTGTGTCTGTGTGTGTCTGTGTATATGTGTGTATGTGTCTATGTGTGTCTATGTGTGTGTGTGTGTCTGTGTCTCTGTGTGTGTCTGTGTGTATGTGTGTGTGTCTGTGTCTATGTGTGTATGTGTATATGTGTGTCTATGTGTGTGTCTGTGTGTGTGTGTCTGTGTCTGTGTGTGTCTGTGTGACTGAGAGTGAGAGTGAGGCACACACACAGACACAGACAAACACACACAGAGACACAGACACACACACATACACACACATATACACACATAGACACATACACACACAGAGACACAGACACACACACAGACACACACACAGACACACACAGACACACACATAGACACACACAGACACACACAGAGACACAGAGACACACACATACCCACACACACAGACACACACATATACACACATACACACACAGATACACACATAGACACACACAGACACATACATACACAGAGACACAGACACACACAGACACACACATAGACACACATAGACACACCTATACACACATAGACACATAGACACAGACACACACATATACACACATAGACACATACACACACAGAGACACAAAGACACACACACATAGACACACACACATACACACACATACACACACATAGACACAGACACACACAGAGACACACACATACACACACAGACACACACACAGACACACACACAGACACACACATAGACACATAGACACAGACACACACATAGACACATACATGGAGAGAGAAGCAACTACAGCTTAACGACAAGACGACAGTGCCGCGACAGTGCCGCGACAGTGCCGCGACATCGGCTGTCGTCGATTGTCGTCGAAGTTTTTCAACATGTCCAAAACGCCCACGACAAGCCGGCGACAGTGGAGAAACTGGAGGTGCCGTGGAGGTGCTGCGGAGGTGTCGCGGCGACACCTGCGCGACACCTGCGCGACACCTGTGCGACACCGGAAGTCGCTGTCGCAGAGCTGTCGTCGCCGCTTGTCGTCGTAGTGTGACTGCTACATCAACAATTGATACTTGTCGTTTCCTAGCAAGACATTCGGCATCATTAGGATGGGGCAAAGACTGGTTGGCTCAGTGTCAGGATAATGTGACTGAGTGGGATATCAGGTCATGGTGCTGGTGGATTGGTCTCCCAGTGGGCAGGTTGCCAACATTGGAAAATGAAAAACCGGAAGATCTTAAGGGATCTTATATTGAGGGCACTTCCCCAGAACAAATGTTAAAATCTTAGATGCTCTGTGGTGCATTTTGGACACAATAATCCGTAATGAAATACCGGAAGATGGGCATAGGGTGATTGATGATGGGGATGATTGGCAACCCTGAGTGGGGAAGCACTATAAAGTCGCCATCAGTGCACACTGTCACAAGCGATATAACCATAGATGTTGCCATGACGTAAAACTCAACCAACCAACGTAGAAAAGATCGGCAAACTGTTTCCGGACGCGGTCACAGAGGGGAACGCTAACCACACCCGCATTGTCATGCGACAGGCGTCGGTAGCGGAGATTTAATGCAAACCGCCGGCACCGTAAATACCAGTGCGAATTGTGGGGGCAGATTCCTGCTACTGAAAACACCCCACGTGTGATCAGAGCCACCAAGTGGTAGCCGACCAGCTTGTGTATGGCAGCTGTTATACCCTACTGCTTGTGACTGCTTTGCGACCACAAAAAAAGGTTGGTTGCAAAGAGGTCACAAGTGGTCGCAACATGGTCCTCAGTGGTCGCCGACCTCCTTGCGACCATTTTGGTTGCAAGGAGTTTGCAGGTACTGCTCTATAAACCATGTGACCAAAATGGTCGCAAAAGAGGTCGCCGAACATTGCTTTGGTCGCAAGGAGGTCGCCGGTGACTGTCGGTTCTTTGGTCCAAAGTGGTCGCAAGCTTTAATTAGCGTGCATACTTCCCCCAGTACAAGGCACGGTAACGATAATTATATGCATGCATTGTCAAGTATCATAATTTACCACAAGTTGTGGTACACCATGACTCAGGGTGTCAATGCTGAGGTAATTTCGCAGTTAGGAATAATGTGAAGATTGTAATATTTGCATGGTTCTACAAAGCGTACGATGTGGGAGGATACGTTAGGGATGTATGACTTTTATGACTGTGTAAAATATTGATATAACATAAAACACTGTCATGTTCTATGATCAAATGTTTATGTGTACTACTTTGTGATGGAGGGGGACACACGCGGGTCTGCAAAAGTAGTCCTCATTGCACTACTGCGAACATGTTGGAAACTTTGTAGGTCAATGCTAACAAGTTGTAGAGTTCTACTTGTTTAATAACAATAACTAGGCCGATAACAATAATAATACTTATATTATTAATATTATTAATATTATTAATATTATTAATATTATTAATATTATTAATATTATTAATATTATTAATATTATTAATATTATTAATGTTAATAAAATTATTAACAATATCATTATTAACAATATCATTATTAACAATATTATTATTAACAATATTATTAACAATATTATTACCGATATCATTATTAACAATATTATTATTAGCAATATTATTAACAATATTATTAACAATATTATTAACAATATTATTAACAATATTATTAACAATATCATTATTAACAATATCATTATTACTGAAAGGACGAATGGCATCACAAAGTATAAACACAGACATGCGTGTGATTTGACACATATTGCTGTATATTTTATTACTTGTTTAAAAGCCCGGTGCGAAATGGCCGAGCAGAGGTTCGCAGGGCACCAACACGCGGTGGCGCTGCAGTAGCGCACAGAGGGATCGCTCAAGTCGGGTAGTGATAGGCCAATACACATATTAATCGTCCTTAAATAACAGACCCGTTACTGCACAGTAATAATCAGAACAATAATAATAGAGGAACCGATCCGCCTTTTTATATAATGATAATAATTATCCTGTCTATAAATCACGATCCGGTAATAGAAAAAAAAGGGAAAATGAAGAAAGAAAGAAAGAAAGAAAGAAAGAAAGAAAGAAAGAAAGAGAAAGAGAGAGAGAGAGAGAAAGAAAGAAAGAAACAAAGAAACAAACAAACAAACAAACAAACAAACAAACAAACAAACAAAGAGGAACGAGAGGGGGGGAGAAGGATAGAGGAAGGGGTGTATGGAAGAAAAAAGTAGTGGGGACCGGGGGGGGATGCCCCCCCCCCCCCCCCCCCCGGAAAATTGATTAAAATGGTGCAATCTGGCACCTACTTGGACATATTTCGGTCTTGAAATTCCAACTGCTTTAATACTTCAAGACTAACAGACAATCAGCGATTTAGGTGAGAAATCAGATCCCTGTTTATACCAGCCCATGTCGGACCTGAGGCAGTCTTAGGTCTAATGCAAAAGAGTCCAGTAACAGAGGCCATGTTTGAGATATCGGTAGGTGGCGAGTAGCGGTGTTATAAAACTGTCATTGTGATTGTTTGCCCGTCACTTAAATATGGCTATTAATAGGTACATGTTATTATATGGCCACGGCACTTCCCTGCTGAAGCACCAACAGTACCCGGATGAAGGTATGTCATGTGCAGACAGGCACCTGTCTACCAAAGGCCAACAGTCTGAAGTATACAGGCTCAAGTATCCAGGGTTGTTTGGTTGTTTGGTTGTTTGGTTGGTTGTTTGGTTGTTTGGTTGTTGGTTGTTTGGTTGTTTGGTTGTTTGGTTGGTTGTTGGTTTGTTGTTGTTTTACGTCCTAGCAACATCTAAGGTCATATCAGGACGGGTCTGGACTTGTGACAGTGCGCACTCATGGCGACTTTATAGTGCTGTCCCACTGGAAAACCAGGCCACCAGCACCATGACCTGATATCCCACTCAGTCACATTATCCTGACACTGAGTCAACCAGTCCCTGCCCTATCCTATTTATGCCAAGCGCCTGGCGAGGAAGCGACAAGTATCAATTTTTACGTCATTGGTTTGACTCGACCAGTCCAGAACCCACGACCCCACAATCTACCAGCACGGGAGACGGACGCTCTAACTCATTCGGCCAACCCGTCTGGTTGGTTGGTTGTTGGGAGTTTTATAATGTTTAATAAGTGGCACTAGGTATCTAAGTTGGACACGTAGAATAAAACATAGGTATATGTTTTTGTTTGGAAAATTTGATGCTTTCATCGGACTATGCGGCTTTAATTCAGCAATAAGGACACATTGAGAGATGTCCATAAGTACCTGAATTACACAGCCGAATGAGTTGAGTGTCCCATCTCCCGTTTTGCTAGGCCATGGAATTCGAACCCATTGATTCGAACCCTGTTCGAGTCAAACCAATGAATTACAAAATTGACATTTGTCGCTTCCCAGCCTCATGCTCGGCATTAATGGGATAGGGCAAGGACTGATTTGCTCAGTGTCAGGATAATGTGACTGAGTCGGATATCATGTCATGGTGCTGGTAGCCTGATTTCCCCAGTATGGCAACACTATAAAGTCGTCATGAGTGCACACTGTCACAAGTCAGTAACCATCCTGATATGACCTTAGATGTTGCCAGGACGTAAAACTCCAACAACAAACCTGAACTCATAACAACTAAACAGGTGTAAAGTAAGCCTTGCCGAAACAGGTAGGAACCTGCCAAGGCATTACAAACTGCTAGCTGGCAACAGTGTAGCAGGAAATTGCAAACCCTGTAAATCGCAACCCCCCACTTGTGATTTCCTAGGAAATTGCAAACCCCCACGCCATGTATGGGCATGGGGGGGGGGGGGGGGTGCGATTTCCTAGGAAATCACATCTCCCACCCCCCCCCTGGAAATCGCAAACACCCCCATGCTTGGCATTCTTTATCTTAATGAAAACATCTTTATGATAGTCCAATTCGTAATTCAGACAGCACATGCACTGAAAACGGCCACTGTGGCCATTCTAAAAGCCAGGTAAATTGTAGTCGGGTTAAAGTACCCATGTTTTCCACTAGGTGGTGACCTCTTTTGAAACAAAGGCCAGGGAACCAGGCTAGGTAAAGAGGTGCAGCAATATCCTGGTATTATCACTCAGTTTCAGGATCAGCAATGTAAACAATGTCATTAGCAAAATGGCCTTTTTAGTTCCAACTTCAGTCACTGCATACAGTAAATAGAACCATTTTAATATTCCAAATTCTTATTGTGCATGCACCAAATATCTCAATGAACCATTATTTACTAGTGTGTTACTGTTAGTTGAATATTTCAAAATGCTACAAAGCATGAGGGTTTGCGATTTGCAGGTTTTTTTTGTGAATTCCTAGGAAATCGCAAAGCCCTGGGTGTGCAATTCCAGGGGTTTGCGATTTCCTGCTACACCGGAACCAAATGACCTCACAGGTAAGCCCCCCAGAAGGCACTAGATGCACCCCGAACAGACCAGGTGTGGTGTGGTGTCTGAAGGCCAAGTAAGCCTTTTACCAACAAGTCTCAGGCAATGTACACAAGTGGGCACTAGCCGGCCTATTATAATGCACTGTGGGGGCATCCAACGTTTTCAGCATTTTCATGGTCGCATGACAGGTGGGAGGAGCGGTATCCATCAAGTATGACTTTCATCATTTAATAAAATGTTGATATTGTTTTAGCGTGCTTTATGTTCCATATAAATATGTTGATGTGTACTACTTTGGAAGGGGGGGGGGGGGGAGGGGTCTGGAAAAGCACTACGCTTTGGACGACTATGAAAATGGTCGCATAACAGGTGGGAGCAGCGGTATTAGTTAAGTATGACTTTTATCGTTTAATAAAATGTTGATATTGTTTTGGCATACTTTATGTTACGTATAAATATGATGATGTGTACTACTTTGGAGGGCGGGGGGGGGGGGGGGGGGGGGGTCTGGAAAAGTACTACGCTTTGGACGACTATGAAAATGGTCGCATGACAGGTGGGAGCAGCGGTATTAGTCAAGTATGACTTTTATCGTTTAATAAAATGTTGATATTGTTTTGGCGTACTTTATGTTACGTATAAATATGCTAATGTGTACTACTTTGGAGGGGCGGGGGGGGGGGGGGTCTGGAAAAGTACTACGCTTTGGACGACTATGAATATGTTGAAAACTTTGGATGACCCCTTAGGCACTGCAGCATTTTACGACACTGGTGTGTGAACTGCTTGTTTCCTGCACACGTGTGCTTGACCTTCTGATGTGCTTATCTGAGTTCTGATTGGTTGGTACTCGTTGTTCAAAGCGGATACTGACTGACCAGAAGTGAACGGGTGTTCTACTGAAAGCATCAAATTTGCGAAAGAATAAAACAAAACTTGATAGATTTGATCTTATATAACTAACTTAGATAGGGGTAGACTTATTAAAGAAACATCTGGTGCTACATAGAAGGGAATATTAAGTGAATTTAATATATCTTGTTAATGCTGAAGCCTATGGTGTCGAGCATTTCAATGTGCATGCCAAAATTAATTTAGCATGTTTTCACTTCAAATATCTCCAAACTTGCCCGTGTATAAATTTAAAATCATTTCAAACTGAAATAAGGTAGATTATATTTATAACTATCATCCAAATAAATGTACCTAAAATATATCGAAACCATTTGATTATCCACTAAAAATTTGCAGAAACGGGTTATATATTAAAAAAAAAAAAAATAAGTATATATTGTTGCGACTACTCGTTAGTTAAACGTATCACATCAATCACTGATCAGACTGTGCGTGGGAGAGGAGAAGGGAGGCGGGGGCGGGATAGACCTCCCTCCCCCAAACAACCTTCAAATCCACATCACAGACCAGGGTTCGTCTCAACCCCCCTGGACTGTGTGAACCCCTGGGCGGCCGGCGATTGGTTGGTGCCCTCTCACCTTCCCCGTTCATACAAATCCCTCAAGCGCAGGCGCACTGACCCTCCGTGTGTGTGTGTGTGTGTGTGTGTGTGTGTGTGTGTGTGTGTGTGTGTGTGTGTGTGTGTGTGCGTGCGTGCGTGCGTGCGTGCGTGCGTGCGTGCGTGCGTGCGTGCGTGCGTGCGTGCGTGGATTGCGCGTGCATCTGTGCATGCGTGTGAACTACCTTGAATATAATCACAATCACATGGGTAGAAGTTCCTCAAATTGAACAATCCGATTTTCGCGCCTCAACTTGGTTCGGAACAGGGTCTTCTTAGGCAGAGATCTAAGGTGCCTGATCCTAATACTAATGCACTCTAAAGGGTACATTCCTTACACGCGGCATGCAGTATGCGAATGCGACAAAAAACATGCGAATGTGAATGCGACAACTCGATCGGTCCATATAGCGATCGGTGCGGCATGCGGCACGTGGTATGTGAATAGAAATGTCAGTCGCACTTGTACATTAGTTTTAGACGAGGAGAGGCGACTGAGCATTATGGAACGGTCACACACAAGGGTTTAGAGGGGAAACATATGGTAGTGGTGGTGGTGGGGTTCGGGTTGCCGCATGCCACATGTAAGGAATCATGCCATTCGCATACCGCATACCGCGTGTAAGGAATGCGCGCTGAACACCCACCCATATATCCGTCTGTGCCCCCCCCCCTACCCCCAACATAATCTGCAATCACATCATTAGAGGTCTTGAGATCTTAAGATAAAGCAACACCAGGTTTATGTGATATAATCTACCATGACATTATGGGAGCTAAAACGTGTCTTTCCCTATTAGGGAATAGCTCAAATGTGTCTCGCTGGATTTTGGGACAGTCAAAATGTGTCTTATAGTCTGTGATTTCTAGGAGAGCTAAAATGTGTCCTGCCATGTTCTGGAATATCTAACATGTGTTTTGTCATATTATGGAATAGCTAACATGTGCCTTATCATATAACGGGATAGCTACACTCAGCAACCAGCTAAGAGATTTCCGTTTCCAGCACATCAAATGCGTTTGTTTGCTTGGGTTTTAAGTCATAGCAACATTGATGGTCATATCAGGACGGGTACCGATTTATGGCAGTGTGCATTCATGGCAACTTTATAGTGCTTGCTTCCCAACTGCGAGATCAGGCCTCCAGCACCATGACCTGAGATCCCACTCAGCTGACTTTATCCTGATACTGAACAAACCAGTCCTTGTCCTGTCCTATTAATGCCAAACTCCAGGTTAGGTAGCGACAAGTATCAATTTGTAAGTCATTGTTTTCACTTGGCCGGGATTCCAACTCCGGATTTTCCACACAGGAAGCCTGCGCTCTTACCGATTCGGCCATCGAGTCCAGTGTATGAAATGTGCATGCGTCAAGTCTCACCTTCAGACAGAGCACCATTCCAGGTACGCCTCCAAGGCACCTCGGAGAAATTCCTGATGTCACGCTAGTCTGAACGACTTTAGCTGTGTGTCGGCTAGAAAATTGCTATGGAAAAGAAGAGCTCTAATTGGCTGAAACCACTGAATTCGGCAGCCATTTTCGAGGTGCTTTTTGCCTCCTGTCTGAAAAGGGAAAGGTCTCCGAGACAACAAGGAGGCGTACCCTGAACAGAAATAAACCCCCCAAAAAACCGTCTCAGAGCCGTTTTTGAGTCGACCCAGAGGTGTACCCTGAACGCGGCCCAGGTAGGAGACTGGTGCGTGCTGCCAGGTCCCAGAAGTGAATGTGTGTGCCCATGCGCACCACCACCTCAGAACCATGAGGAGGGTAAGTGCCTTCCCGTGTTGCCTATAGTAAATATATGGGGGCATGCTACGCTAGCTTACAAGGCACCAGAGACATATTGGACATGCCACCCACGGAGAGAAAAAAGGGAGAAAGAAAGAAAGAAAGAAAGAAAGATAGAAAGAAAAAGAGAAAGAAAGAAAAAGAGAAAGAAAGAAAAAGAGAGAAAAGAGAGAAAGAGTAAGAAAAGTAAACAGAAAGAAAGGGATTGGAAAAGAAAGGGAGCCGAAAAAATGGAAAAAGGATAGACAGACAGACAGACAGACAGATAGATTGTTTGGTTGGTTGTTGGAGTTTTACGTCCTGGCAACATCTAAGGTCATATCAGGACGGGACAGACAGATAGATAGATAGATAGATAGATAGATAGATAGATAGATAGATAGATAGATAGATAGACTATCGGACTATACAGCTTATGCAATTAATGGTGCTAGTACATTATGACGCCTCGCGCAAACGGACATCGACATATGTGATTTTCCCCCCCGCTACACCGGGATACTTCAGTATGCATTACGCATGCGTTAGGCGCTCGTTGGTATACATCAATGTATGTCAACGTTCATTGAGATACCGAGTCGCATGTCAGGGGGTCGGCAAAGTTGTGTGCATGCACACAACTTTTGACGTACAACATGTGGATTATACGTCTGCCGTACGTTATGTTTGCGTTAGGCGTACGTCGATGTACGTTAGACTTACATTAGTCAAACGTTGTTCACTATGTTGCATTAGGTTGACCTACTTTAAAGTCAGTGGGAACATACAGTCCGCATACTGACACCGTATGGATAACGTATGCCTAAAGTATGTCTAACATATGTTTAGCGTTTCTCCAGCGTGTCTTGACGTATGTAACATATCAAGCGTAGTTCTGGTGATCGAATAACATATATAACATTCACCAGCGTTCTGTGAACGTACCATGAGCGTAATTCGAGCATTTTTCGCTCTGTATACGGTATGCATACGTTCAACTTTGCCCCCCATGCCGAAAAGGTTGATGCTTCTCAACGTAAAAAAGCGATGTTTCGCGTTGACGGCGCCCTGGCGAGATGCGTCATAATGTGCCAGGGCCATAATAATTGTGTAACGATGGGAGTACATGAAATTAATCATTGAGCTATAGTGGCGACCTCTACAAAACTGTCATGACACCCAGTGTCGGCATGTGTGCATGAGTCTGTATGTGCGCTGACCTGTGCGTGTGAGTGTTGAAAGTTGTTGGGGTGGGGGAGGGGTGGGATTGGGGGAGTAAGGGCGATTTAAAAAGAAATGGGAGTCTGAAAGATGTCGGTAAAAGGCCCCACATGGCGCGCCGGTTTCACTCAGATCCTTGTACTTTTAACACCACTCCCACACCACCTCACCCCATACCCACACCACCTCACCCCATACCCACACCACCTCACCCCATACCCACACCACCTCACCCCATACCATCCCCACCACATACCGTCCTCACCGAATACCATCCCCACCACATACCGTCCTCACCAAATACCATCCCCACCACATACCGTCCTCACCAAATACCATCCCCACCACATACCATCCTCACACCCATACCATCCCCACCACATTCCGTCCTCACCACATACCGTCCTCACCACATACCGTCCTCACCACATACCATCCCCACCACATACCGTCTCACATACCCTACTCACATACCATCCCTCCACCCCCCACCATCCCCACACATTCCGTCCTCACCACATACCATCCCCACCACATACACCCCTCACCACATACCATCCCCCCCCATACCGCCTCACCGAATACCATCCCCACCACATACCGCCCTCACCACATACCATCCCCACCACATACTGTCCTCACCACATACCATCCCCCACCACATACCGTCCTCACCAAATACCATCCGCACCACATACCGCCCTCACCCCATACTATCCCCACCACATACCGTCCTCACCACATACCATCCCCACCACATACGGCCCTCACCACATACTGTCCTCACCACATACCATCCCGCACCACATACCGTCCTCACCAAATACCATCCCCCACCACATACCATCCTCACCTCATACCATCCCCACCACATACCATCATCACCCCATACCATCCCCACCACATACCATCCCCACCACATACCGTCCTCACCAAATACCATCCCCACCACATACCATCCTCACCACATACCATCCCCACTACATACCGCCCTCACCACATATCATCTCCACCACATACCATCCTCACCACATACAATCCCCACCACATACCACTCCACCCACGCACAACCCCACTTCGTAGACCTATGCCTAATAGTAATAGTTTTCAAAATGTCAAAAAGTGCACATACCATCCCCACCAAATACCATCCCCACCACATACCGTCCTCACCACATACCATCCCCACCACATACCGTCCTCACCCCATACCATCCCAACCATATACCATCCTCACCCCATACCATCCCCACTACATACCGTCCTCACCAAATACCATCCCCACCACATACCGTCCTCACCACATACCATCCCCACCACATACCGTCCCCACCACATACCGTCCTCACCCCATACCATCCCCACCACATACCATCCTCACCCCATACCATCCCCACTACATACCATCCTCACCACATACCATCCCCACCACATACCGTCCTCACCAAATACCATCCCCACCACATACCATCCCCACCACATACCATCCACACCACGTTCCGTCCTCACCCCATACCATCCCCACCACATACCGTCCTCACCCCATACCATCCCCACCACATACCGTCCTCACCACATACCATCTCCACCACATACCATCCTCACCACATACCATCCCCACCACATACCACTCCACCCCCACACACCCCGCTTCGTAGACCTATGCCTAATAGTAATAGTTTTCAAAATGTCAAAAAGTGCAATTCATAACAAAAAAGTCATTCTGATTTGGCCAAATAGCCATTTTCAAAGCATGATATTTCCCTGGAAAACTGCAACAAGACTGAATAAATGCTAAATAGTTCACCTATTCATAACAGTCAAATTACAGTGCACTAGATTAGTACTGCGGGAATTCCTGAACAATACAAAGCCGTACTGATAAAATGGCACTAGTCTGGTTAGAAGTGAAAAATAGCCTAATTTTTTTTTTGTCTTGAAGATTTATATTGCCTATTATGGATAAACTTGTCTGAATAGACTTGTTTTCACCATTAGACAGTTGGTCGATAGAAAGCCTGAGCCTACACTTTTACTGACCCAAGGGATTGTTAAACCTCCCACACCACATAAGCCCTGTTTACACGGGCGAGTTAATTCGCTTCATATGACTCGCCTTGCCTAGTTCGCCTCACATTCGCCGTGTAAACGCACCGCTTAAGCGGATTAGGGCTGATTCGCTTCATATGATGCGCTTTTTGTAGATCGCCTCGAGAGGTGGTTTATATGAAGCGATTTCAGCTGGTTCCCGGGCGGCGGTACTATAAAATAGTAGTGCGTGCCGGAAACAGGGGGAGCAGTAACTAATCGCTGGTACCTGGCAGTGTTAGGGCCCGATTAGGCCGAAATCTATTGAATGTGATCATATTTAACAGAATTACATACTCAAATAATGAAATTTAATTAAATTAACCCTAAATTAAAAGCGATATTAACGTAGCAGCTGCATAGGCGTCGAATCGCCGAGTGTAAACTCAACAAATATAACAGTGCTTGCCAGCTACAGGCAGAACTAAGGCTGCTGGTTCCCGGCGCCCAAACACTTTCAAACTCGCCTCGTGTAAACACGCCGCTACTTCGCTTCATATGAATCGCTTTGTCTAATTCGCCTCACAATTCCCCGTGTAAACACAGCTTTAGACATGGTATGAGAGCAACTGGCCTTTGACAAAGCTTTAAGTTATACACAGCGGTGGAAATCCAAATTGGCAGAGATGATGGCATGGGGAATCGAACGAGCAACCTTCAGATTATGAAGTCTGACCTATAAAAAAGTCAGACACTCTCACCACTCTCGCATAGGTTTAAAAAGAGTATTGGATAAAAATAATGAATTTAAGACTGAACTACACGACCTGTGCTGTACACAATGTGCGAGCAATTCCACGCACGGGGCAGCCAGTCCCCATCTCACACAGCGGGTGCTGGGCACGAGGCGCCGAGCAGCTCAGTGGTGGATCGGTATGGCGCCGAGCTGCTCCAAGCACAGGCACTGTGCTGCAGTCTAGGCGCGCACCGGCTCGGGGAGTAGGGGGCTGAGGGCTGTGGGCTGTGGGCTGTGGGCTGTGGGCTGTGGGCTGGGTCTGTGCTGGGAGAGTTGTTTCAGTTGCTGTGCGCAATACAAACTCGGCAGTCAATAAGGCTGCCTGAGCTAATAAACGCACATGGTGACAAGGTGTAATCAATGAGGGGAGAGGAGGGGAGAGAGGAGGGGAGAGGAGGGGAGAGGAGGGGAGAGGGACGCGGAGGGGAGGCGAGGGGAGGGGGAGGGAGGGGGAGGGGGAGGGAGAGGAGGGGGAAGAGGAAGAGGAAGAGAGGATAAAAATGTGGAAGAGGGAGGAAGGAAGGAAGGAAGGAAGGAAGGAAGGAAGCAAGGAAGGAAGGAAGCAAGGAAGCAAGGAATGAAGCAAGGAAGGAAGCAAGGACATGGGAAGGGAAGGCGAAGATGGGGAGGAGAGCAGGGCAGAGAAGCAGGGGCGAGCGGGTGGGGGGGGGGGGGTGCAAATCTAGGGCGGAGAGCAGGATGAAGATGAGGAGGTGGGAGGTGAAGGAAACGATAGAACAATGATCTCAGGGATAAGCAGAAAAGGAGAGAAAATAAGAGCTTGTGATATCATTTTAAAATGACACAAAACAATACTACAGCTATAAAATACAAAATGAAAAGACTTCTAAGCACATTTACAGAATACCAACATTCATGAATACGGTGGCGGGTGTGAGTACTGCATTCATAACGTGGCATGTCGGATAGGTGATGAACAGCGCGCTGGTCGTAATAATCCCCGGAAGCAAAGTACAGAGTGGCAGGCCGCATGCATTTTGAATGCAGCGCCAGTGTACCGGAACAAGGAGACGCGCAGCGCAAAGCCTACCATACCCCCCCCCACCACCACCACCACCACACACACACACACACACGCACACACACCACCATCTCTCAGGGGGTGATGGTAGGGTGTGGGTGTAGGTAGTTGTGGTGGTGGTCCAAACTACCTACATACACCCACTACCATCACCCCCTGAGAGATGGTGGTCTTGGTGGTGGTGCAGGTGGTGGTGGTGGTGGTGGTGGTAGTGGTGGTCATGGTGGTGGGGGCGTTGGTAGTGGTTGGTGGTATTGGTGTTGGTATTGGTGTGTAGGTAGTACTGGTGGTGTTGGTGGTATGTTGGAGTTTTACGCCCTAGCAACACCCAAGGTTATATCAAGATGGGGTACTGACTTGTGACACAGCACATTGATGGTGACTTTATAGTGCTGCCCCACTGGGAAATCAGGCCGCCAAGACAATGACCCGATATCCCACTCAGTCACATTATCCTGACACTAAGCTAACCAGTCCTTGCACTATCCTATTAATACTGAGCACCAGGCTAGGAAGTGACAAAGTATCAATTTTATAAGTCATTGGTTTGACTCGACCGGGAACCGGACTCCAGACCTTCCGTACGCGAGGCCCGCGCTCTTCCGATTAGGCTACCGCGTCCAGTGTGTTGGAGGTGAAGGGTGTTGGTGTTGGTGTTGGCGTTGGCATTGGAGGTGTTGTTGGTATTGGTGTTGGTGGTGGTAAGGTGTTGGTGTTGGCATTGGAGGTGTTGTTGGTATTGGTGTTGGTGGTGGTAAGGTGTTGGACGTGTTGTTGGTATTATTGTTGGTGGTGGGAAGGTGTTGGTGTTGGCATTGGCATTGGAGGTGTTGTTGGTATTAGTGTTGGTGGTGGTAAGGTGTTGGTGTTGGTGTTGGCATTGGAGGTGTTGGTATTGGTGTTGGTGGCGGTAAGGTGTTGGTGTTGGCATTGGAGGTATTGTTGGTATTGGTGTTGGTGGTGGTAAGGTGTTGGTGTTGACATTGGAGGCGTTGTTGGTATTAGTGTTGGTGGTGGTAAGGTGTTGGTGTATGGATGACGGTGATGGTGGTGACTGACGGTGGCACAGCCCAGGCCGCCAGGCATTGACGTCTTACTGAGACTGCATACACACAGAGACCTCGGACCTCGGAGACAGTGCAGGGTCAGCATCTATACCGGCCGGCCCGGCCTCGGACGGTCAGACAGATATTCAGACGTATCAATTTGGCCGCGCGAGATGCCGTGTGGCTCTGTGGGGCTGATTCACTTTCTGGCGGGAAATTGCCTGAACCATCCAAACCTTCTGCCATTACTGGTTAGCCCACAGCCCCCGAGGGCTACTGCTGCACGGGCCCCACCCAGGGGGCGGAACGGAGGGGCGCGGGGGGTGGGGGGCAGGGGGGAGAGGGGAGGCATTGCGCGTGTTATTGTTCCCCCATGGGTTTTTTGTTTGTTTGTTGTTGTTTTATGTCCTAGCAACATCTAAGGTCATATCAGGACGGGTACCGACTTGTGACTGCACACTCATGATGACTTTATAGTGCTGCCCCACTGGGAGACCAGGCCACCAGCACCATGATCCCACTCAGTCCTGACACTGAGCCAACCATATCCGAATAATGCCGAGCGTCTGGCTAGGAAGTGACAAGTATCAATTTTTAAGTCATTGGTTTGACTCGACCAGGGTTCGAACCCATGATCCTATGGTCTACCAACACTGGAGATGGACGCTCTAACTCCTTCGGCCATCCCATGGGTGTCTGCGATCCGTGTCCGGTGAGTCTACAGTGGTTTTTATTGTTGTTGTTGTTGTTGTTGTTTTTGTTGTTGTTTTCCCTTCTTCGTGATGGGTGTATTTATGCTGATAATAACGCTTAAGTCTAATGACTTGTTTTCGCCGCTAGACAGTAATACTAATAATAGTCTTGTTGTTCCCCCTGTTTTATCACTTTCACTGTTCAGTTGTTGTGTAGAGCTATCTACTGCGTGCATTCTTTCTGTTTGTAAGCTTGTACTTCTGGCCCCCTGGTGGAAGCCCGTCCTGGACGTGGCGAACCAGGCCTTCCTTCTGCCGGGCGCGGTGACCGAATCGGTAGAGCGCGGCCCTCACAATCGGGGGGTCGCGAGTTTGGTACCCAGTCAAGTCAAATCAATGGTGACTTTATAGTGCTGCCCCACTGGAAGACCAGGCCGCCAGCACCATGACCTGATATCCCACTCAGTCACATTATCCTGACACTGAGCCAACCAGTCCTTGCCATATCCTAATAATGCCGAACGCCAGGCTAGGAAGCAACAAGTGTCAATTTTTAAGTCATTGGTTTGACTCGACCCGGGTTCGAACCCACGACCCCACGAGCTACCAACACGGGAGACGGACGCTCTAACTCATTCGGCCATCCCGTCTGGTCTGATTGCCCAGTGGGGCAGCATTATAAATTCGCCCTCAGTGTGCAATGTCACAAAGCAGTACCTATCCTAATATGACAGTAAACCACCTCCCTAAATCGACCATTTAAAGTCGGCCCCATGGTCGGTCGAATTAGAGAGGTTTTACTGTACGTTTCAACTGTACTCAACTGCATTTCACATTTACTCAACCACACTTCAAGTGTATCCTAATCACATTTCCCAGTACATTTCTTAGTTGTCCACCGGTGGCGATGACAGCAAATCATCATTTGTTGTGTGACCAAAACGGGATGGCCGAATGAGTTGAGCGTCCGTCTCCTGTTTGAGAGATTGGGAGATCCGAAACCATGGGTTCGTGGGTTCAAACACTCGTCGAGTCAAACCAATGACTTAAAAAATGTATACTTGTTGCTTCCTGAACAGGCACTCAGCATTATTATGATAGGGCAAGGACTTGTTGGCTCAGTGTCAGAATAATGTTACTGAGTTGGATACCAGGTCATGGTGCTGGAGGCCTGGTCTTGCAGTGGGGCAGCACTATAAAGTCACCATGAGTGTGCACTGTCACAAGTCGGTACCCATCCTGATATGACCATAGATGTTGCTAGGACATAAAACAACAACAAATAAACAAAACAGCATTTGTTGTGAACTTGTCCATGACTGATGAGTCCAATTTGTGCTTGGAATGTGCTGTGGCATGTTGGACACATGTGTGTAGTCAGAGAGTCTGGTGGGTGAAGGATACAGTCTTTCCTCTTCTGACGCTTTTGCTTATGCTAGGTACACACCTACCGTTTTTCTGCACCCACCTACCGTATACGATCAAAAACTCCCCAAAAGTCATGAGGTGTGCACTCCCCTAGCACACCTACCGATTGCGATTCACGACTTAAAACTCACTTTTAGGGCTAAAACTGCTTCCTTACGATTGCGATTCGCGATTCGAAAAATGAATCGGCCCGTTTTCAGTTTTAAGCGGGTCGGGTTGGGTCGCGAGTTTTAGTGCGCGAATCGTATACGGTAGGTGTGTACCTAGCATTAGCTTAATGGCTGGCACACACCTCCCGTCTGTGCGTTTCGCGCACAAAAATCGCTATGTGTGCGCTCCCCGCGCACACCTAGCGATTGCGATTCGCGCATAAAACCTCAGTTTTAGGGCTAAAACCGGCCGATTACGATTGCAATTCGCGATTCTAAAAATGAATCGGCCCGTTTTCAGTTTTAAGCGGGTCGGGTCGGGTCGGGTCGCGAGTTTTAGTGCGCGAATCGTAAAGGGGAGGTGTGCGCCAGCCATAAGATATATACGATCAGTTTCAAAGTGTGTTGTGCCTTTGCGAATAGAAGCATGCCATGAACTCCCCTCCTTGGCCACTGTACCCAAGTACATTTCAACTGTACCCAACTAGATTCCAATTGTTCCCAACTACATTTCAACTGTACCCAACACAGGAGAATCTAGATCTTTATGCTCACTAGGTCACCAGTTGGGGAATCCAGACACGTCTGAGGTCAAGTGAGATCTACCGAAGAGATCCAGACCCCCCCCCCCACCCCCACATTTAGGGCAGGCATCCCCTTTATCCCCAACCCACCCCTACATCTAAGGCATTTTTGGTTGCACCAAAAATCTTTTTACCAAAATAGTGGCAAGAAATGTCAGCGCTTGCGACCGGTCGGCGAATAGTCGGCCTTTTGGTCACAAAGGTGTCGCCAGTACACCTTAACCCCCCACCCACCCCCACCATCCTAATCCCCCCCTCCTTCCTTGGACACCAAATTTTAAGCGGTACACTGTTTTATGTGCCATCGCCATTAATACACGAGCGGAGCGGGGCGCATGTGCAAAATGGCCTCATGTGTGCCAGCCACCATGGACGTGAGAGTGTATGGCCTGGAGGAATTATCAATGTTAAAGACCTAAGCAATGCCAGTAGCCATGCATGCCTCCCACACACGGGGCACGCCTCCCCAGCTCCATCCCATCCCTCAGTCACTGACCTCCGATGACCTCTTAGATAGTGACCGCCGATGCGCGAGTCTCCATAGCAACCGGACCTATGACCTTGGGGGTCAAGGTCGTCGTTGTGCCGGTTCTGTTTTTGTAGTGGTGGGGTGTAGAAGAAAAATTGTTCCGCTTGGATTCGTGGGAAACTGACCAGTTTTGTGGGGTTTTTTAATTCTCGCTGACCTCGTTTTGGTTTAGTGGTTCTTTTTTCTCTCAAAATACGTTTACTATGGGGAAGGACCATTCTATTTTAGAACAATATGGCTGCCGTCATTGGGCAAATATCATGGGTAATTATTAGTTATTAGGCAGTACATATACTTAACAGGGCCATTCCAACAATAGAGGGGGTGTCATGACATCACAAGACAACTTCCGGTGGCCATATTGGATCACATACAGAAGGCTTGCAACTGCCTACATTGTGCTTATTTACCGATTTGCTGGTTTATTTGTCACTGTTTTGACCAGTTTGGTCTCAGAAGTTGTTGTTAGAGTGCTGTAAGAAATCACATTGGATGTAAACTGCCCAGAACTACTCAGAACACAAGAACACTGTTTTACTGCATCAGCATACATTCACAACATAGCTAGGCGATGGTGCTCATAATCCAAGATGGCTGACCACTGAGTGATGACGTCATGTGCACTCCCTCTATAGGCTTGCAGGATGCACCTATCACACCTTAATATCAAACTACACGAAGCCCCTGTAGTGACTGAGTCTACTCTGATATCAGGCCGTGATAGCTAAG
Source organism: Branchipolynoe longqiensis (assembly GCA_030323885.1). Lineage (NCBI taxonomy): Eukaryota > Metazoa > Annelida > Polychaeta > Phyllodocida > Polynoidae > Branchipolynoe > Branchipolynoe longqiensis. The sequence goes on along the minus strand of JASIRB010002687.1, from coordinate 35,719 downwards.
TCCTGTAACCTCTTTAATGGTGGAAATACCACTATAATTATTGATTACACCCACCTCCACAACCAGACTCGGCCTATTTTTTTGGGGTGTAATCGTCAAAGGTAAAGCCTGCATTAAATCTTGCCAAAATCAGAATTGGTCCATTTTTGTGTGATGTCAGCATAGATGAATTCTGCATTAAACATGGTCATACCCAGAATCGACTCATTGTTGTGTGCAATCGGCCAGGTTGAAGCGCTGTATTAAGGCCCAGTCACACCTTACCGGACTGGGGTACCGGACACTGTCCGGTGAAATACGGCAATGTCCGGTACCCACCGCCATACACCGCCGGACTGACGTGTCCGGTATGTCCAGTACCCATCCGTACATGTCCGGTACATGTCCGGTACCCACCGCCGTACACCGCCGGACTGACGTGTGCGGTATGTCCAGTACCCATCCGTACATGTCCGGTACCCATCCGTTGGTGTCCGGTTGGTGTCCAGTTTGTCCGTTTTGTCCAGTACCCATCCGTTATGTGTCCGGTTCTCGTCCGGTACATGTACGGTGCTTGTCCAGTCGCCCGGCGGCAATTGACACAATTACGCTCCATTTCGGTACATTTCGATACTTTTTGTCGCCGGAGAGCACCGGACTAGACAATTCTTTGTCAGGTGGTGTCCGGTACTCAATCCGGTAAGGTGTGACATGTGCTTTAACATTAAATATGGGCGTTCCACTTCGTCAACACCCCACCCCCACAAACCCACACTCCACCCCACGACAAGTTGTAACTTGTAAACAGCACGTCACTGCAGGCTTTAAGGTTATTGATAGGTGTCGATTCAGGCACTACTCCCACGACCATCACTCATCTCCAAAGGCAGCCAGACGGGATGGCCATGCGGGTAGGGCACCCGCCTCCCGGATGGGAGGAGGTCATGGGACCAAGTCCAACCAAAGACTCACAATATTGATACCTATTGCTACCGTGTCTGGCGATCGGCATTGGTAGAATAGGCAGGGGTGAAAGTGGTCTCCAGCAAAAACCGCGGAAAACAAGCCGAGATTATTACACCGACGGCCAATTTCCGGGATAACGCGTATCTTCTCCCATAGACTTAACTTAGCATTGTCAGGGAGACGCGGAAAAATGCAGGAAGTCAGGTTTCAACTAACCTTGTTGTGACTGTATTATCGCCGATACCTAACACTTTCGTGTATGGCCTTCATGTTCTAGCTACATCTAAGGTCATATAAGAACAGGATTCGAACCACATAACTATAGTCCTATACATTTCATATTTTCTGGAATTCTTTTTTAAACTTGTCGCGAGCTAGCCTGCCGCACGACATTATCAGGATAGGGCATGGAGCAGTTGAATGAGGAACACCAATTGTTCACGATTTAAAATTTCTCTGCTAGGACACAAAACTCCAATAATCAAACCCAAAACCCTGGGTGCACTCGTCCCTTTCTCAACAAAACGGAAATCCACGTGGCCAACAAGGAAATCAATAACTAAAGCACTGTCCCAATCACTCAGCCACCTCCATCGAAAACAACAATCCACGTGGCCAACAAGGAAATCAATAACTAAAGCACTGTCCCGATCACTCAGCCACCTCCGTCGAAAACAACAATCCACGTGGCCAACAAGGAAATCAATAACTAAAGTACTGTCCCAATCACTCAGCCACCTCCATCGAAAACAACAATCCACGTGGCCAACAAGGAAATCAATAACTAAAGCACTGTCCCGATCACTCAGCCACCTCCGTCGAAAACAACAATCCACGTGGCCAACAAGGAAATCAACAACTAAAGCACTGTTCCAATCACTCAGCCACCTCCGTCGAAAACAACAACACATCACAGTACTGTTTACAGTTGAAAATGAGTGCGAACAATGCAGACTTCATCATAGCCTACACGATAGGGCAAGGACTGATTGGTTCAGTGTTAGGATAATGTGACTGAGTGGGATATCAGCTCATTGTCCTGATGGTCTGATCTCCCAGTGGGGAAGCACTATAAAGGTGCCATGAGTGTGCACTGCCACAAGTCAGTTCCCATCGTGATATGACCTTAGATGTTGCTAGGACGTTTTATTTGTTGTTTTACGTCCTAGCAACATCTAAGGTCATATCAGGATGGATACTGACTTGTGACAGTGCGCGCTCATGGAGACTTTATAGTGTTGCCCCACTGGAAGACCAGGCTGCCAGCACCATGACCTGATATCCCACTCAGTCACATTATCCTGACACTGAGCCAACCAGTCCTTGCCCTATACACCATACAGGGCTGTGGTGGAGTGTATAGAGTGTCTGACTTTTTTCTAGGTCGGACTCCTAATCTGAAGGTCAGTGGTTCGATTCCCTGTGCCCCCCCACCTCTGCCAATTTGGATTTCCACCAATGTGTATAACTTACAGCGACATCAAAGGCCAGCTGCTCTCATACCATGTTTATGTGGTGTGGGAGGTTAAAAATCCCTTGGGTCGGTAAAAGTGTAGACTCAGGCTTTCTATCGACAAACTGTCTAATGGTGAAAACAAGTCTATTCAGACTTATCCATGATAGGCAGTATAAATCTTCAAGAAACTTTGACATCTGGGTCGGTAGGTTGGCGTACTGTAGGGCAGCAGACAACATTTGCTGCGCCCAATACACACACATGCCTATATAAAAGATTCACCCCGTACTTGCGGGGTGAAAAACAACCCATTAGAAAAAGTGGTGAAAGGCTGGGTAAATGAAATCAGCACATAAATTCCTAATTGAAGGAGCAAAATATATTCTTCATATACATCTTCATATTTACTCATTACTTTTGATTTGAAAAATATAATAAAACATGTAGCTTAATAGATTTTAAAAGTGAAATCGACAGCATTCTGTGGTCGCCATCTTGACTTTTTGCATTTTCTCCGATTTCACCAACTCTGTGCCGATATAAGTAGCCATTTGATACTGGAACCAGGAATTCGGCCTCCTGTTCCATACTAAAGATATTTTCGCCCGTATTTAGACTACTTTGTCATTCACCCATACTGCAAGTACAACATGAATTCTTTTCATCTAACACAGGCCCTACCAATCTTTCACTGACAACAATCGCTACCATTCAGAATGAACAGTATGCAACGGCCTAGATAAAGGATTCACCCGGTACTCGCAGTACACAGGTGAATACCAACCCTATATAAAAACGGTCGGAAAAGCGGGTTAATGAAATGAGAGCCTAATTTCACAATCTAAGAAGCAACACTTATTCTTTGTAGAATCTATATCTTCATATTTACCCGCTACTTTTGAGTTGAAAAATATAATAAAATATCTAGTTTAATGAGATTTTAAAGTGAAATCGGTGGCGTTCTAGTGCCACCATCTTGTCTTTTTGCATTCTCGCCCATTTCACCAACTCTGTGCCTATATGTGTAGCCATTTGATACTGGCGCCACAGTTTCTAGTTCATGTTCCATACTAAACCTATTTTCGCCCATATTTACAGTACGTTGTCCTTCACCCGTGTACTACAAGTACCGGGTGAATCTTTTATCTAGCAACGGCCATGTCCACAGGGCAACCATAGGCGACCACTGGGCATGTCCGGCTAACCCTGTCACCCGGACTGTGCTAGCCTTTCTTGTTTACAATTGACTAAATAGTAATAAATCACGCGTGACCCCAGGGCCTCATTTAGGTCACGTTGCAAGCACGGCTCTGACTGGACACGCCGCCCTGTGCCAGCGTGTACCAACACGCTCTCCCATTGGTCAGAAGGGAGCACATCCGGGTAGCCCCCCCCCCCCACCCTTCACCCACCCAGCGGACTCCCCCCCCCCCCCCCTTACAGACATGGGATATGAGGGACAGCGGGGCAGTGTAACAGTTAACCGATTATTTTCTGACATGATACAATTTTATCAATAAATAATGGAGCACAAGTCATAGATGAGAATGGCCTGACCAAAAAGGTGGGAGGGGGAGGTGGATTTACAAATATCCCACTGACCATTTCAAAAGAAAGCTTGATTGTATATTTGCACGACTGTATATTTGTGTTGTCCTCTTTGTTCTGATGTTCCCGCTTCCCACAGTGATATATATATATATCAAACTACTCTGTTGGTTTGTTGATGTATGCGGGTAGGCCAAAGGTGGGAGGGGGAGGTGGATTTACAAATATCCCGCTGACCATATCAAAAGAAAGCTTGATTGTATATTTGCACGACTGTATATTTGTGTTGTCCTCTTTGTTCTGATGTCCCCGCTTCCCACAGTGATATATATATATATCAAACTACTCTGTTGGTTTGTTGATGTATGCGGGTAGGCCTAAAGGGGGGAGGGGGAGGTGGATTTACAAATATCCCGCTGACCATTTCAAAAGAAAGCTTGATTGTATATTTGCACGTCTGTATATTTGTGTTGTCCTCTTTGTTCTGATGTCCCCGCTTCACACAGTGATATATATATATATCAAACTACTCTGTTGGTTTGTTGATGTATGCGGGTAGGCCTAAATAAAATCACCGATCTGTCAGTTCATCAATTCTATGATCATGTAGCCGAGAATTACTGGCATTCTAAATATATCTAGCAACCCTGATTTAGCTAACTGTTTTTTTTATTATATATTTTTTTAATATATATTTATTTATTTATTTAAAGTCTTCAATTCACTTTTAACGCTACTTGTTTGTGTGTAGTATATGAGTGTTCGATTTGACTGAACACACATTGCTGGTGAGCAGGCAGAACAGCTGGGGAGGCGTCCTTATTGCATTGTTCACAATAGAGGGAGTCTTCCGTGATCTAAATGGCCGATTCTGATTAATGGTTTAACACAGCTGCTGCAGCCGGGGGTGGGGGTGGGGTTGGGCAGTAGACATGTGGGGGGAGTGGGTGAGTGTAGAATGGGTGTGGGTTTGTGCAGGAGTAGGAGTGGGATGTGGTTTGGTGTTGTTGTTTTACGTCCTAGCAACATCTAAGGTCATATCAGGACGGGTACCGACTTGTGACAGTGTGCACTCATGGTGACTTTATAGTGCTGTCCCACTGGGAAACCTGCCACTGGCACCATGATCTGATATCCCCCTCAGTCACATTATCCTCACACTGAGCACACCAGTCCTTCCCCTGTCCTAATAATGCCGAGCGCATGGATAGGAAGCGACACGTATCAATTTTAAAGTCATTGGTTTGACTCAACCAGGGTTCGACCCCACGATCTACCAGCACGGGAGACAGACGCTCTAACGCATTCGGCCATCCCGTCTGGTGGATGTGGATGTGGATGTGGGTGTGGGTGTGAGTGTGGGTGGGGACATGGATGTGGACGCGGATGTCGAGGGATTCGAAGTTTTCACAGTAAGTTCAAGTGTGAACCCAACCTTCCGCACGGGAAGTCTGCGCTTTACCCATTTCGGCCACCGCGTCCGGTCCATCCACAACAAAGCCCAGCACACGACTAGTTCTGATGGAGAACACTCGAGGAGGTGTTTGCACAAAGGGCCCTGTGCAATGGGTGACAATTCATCTATCTGATCAGTTCGCCACCCCACGGCGCCACTCAACAATACGCCCCGATATGCAAATATCCCAAAAGCACCCCTTTATCGCCCAGGGGCGCCTCTCAGAAATCATTAAAATCAAATGATCATTTTTTTGTGTTATAACCATGGGAATGCTAATAGAAACATTGGTTTGAGATCTTAGGATTTTTGTTTGTTTGCAGTAATCAAATTTAATAGTTAAAATGCTATAAAAAAAAGAACGGGGTCGAGGAGGGGGGTAAGGCAGGGGAAATGTCTTATGGAATTTGACGCTATTGTCAAACGTGGTGTGTGATCTGTATGTAAATATATATGTATGCTATATAGGTATGTGTGTGTATGTGTGTGTGTGTGCGTGTGTGCGTGTGTGCCCACACACACACGCAAACAAAATAAAGAGTTAAGTACACAAATGTGTATTATGACCTATGGGGCATTCATATAGTCGCCGAAATGATACACAGTAATGCGACTCAGTGAGATATCGGGTCACGATGCTGGCAGACGTGTCTCTCAGTGGGGTGATTATGATGGTAATCAGGCCAAAAGGCCAACCACTATAGGATATCGCGGTTGGCCCTTGTGGCCCTATTTGACCATAATAATCCCTATTCTGCTGCATGTTAATAGCAGAATATTATATTCTCAAACACGCGGGTGTTATTTTCAGCTGTAAACTTCACGGTACGTGGGACCAAGGACCCTAGAAGACACCCCACCCCCCCATCCCTCTCCCCTCCACCAACACACACACACCTTCTGGGGTGGGCTCCTATTCAACTCAGCAGCAAACCAATGCAGTCTGCAGCACAGCGCCTCCCTGTGGCGGGGGATGGGTGAGGGGGTAGGGGGTAGGTAGGGGGTAGGGGGAGAGGGAGGGGAGAGGAGAGTAGGGGCACCGGGGGAGGGGAGAGGAGAGTAGGCTAGGGGTGCCGGCCTAACCATCTCCTTTACGCAGACCACCCAACAATAGGTGTCAGAATGAGCTAAGCGATCACTTCCGGTTCAAGTAAACAGAAAATGCCCTGCATGGGAGTCACACACTTAACCCCCCCCCCCCCACCACCACCACCACCACACCACACCACACCCCGCCATCCCTCCCTACCCATATCGATCACTTACACCCCCTCCCCATCAAACACACACACACACACCCTCATCAGTTCGGACCATACCCCCCAAAATACACACACACATTCCCACTTCCTTCCCTCCCTCCCACAATGAATCGCCCACACACTCCCATCTCCCCCCCCCCCCCATCCTACCTTGGATCACCCACACACTCCCATCTCCTTCCCTCCACACCTTACCCCCACACACTCCCACTCCCTTCCCCCTCTCACACCAACTCACCAGGATACCATATCTCCGCAAGTAATAACAGCATTCGCGTTAAGTGACATTATCTACATAACTGCTATGGCTGACAAATAATTAGCCGAGCCAAAATCGACGACTTACTTTTTGTTCTCTTCTTTTTTTCCCTTGAAGATTTATACTGCATTATAGTGCATATCATGGATAAGTCTGAATAGACTTGTTTTCACCATTAGACAGTTTGTTGATAGAAAGCCCGAGCCTACACTTTTACTGACCCAAGGGATTTTTAACCTCCCACACCACAGACATGGAATGAGAGCAACCGGCCTTTGATGACGCTGTAAGTTATACACAGCTGTGGAAATCCAAAGTGGCAGAGGTGGGGGGCATGGGTAATCGAACCACCGACCTGCAGATTAGGAGTCCGACCTAGAAAAAAGTCAGACACTCTAACCACTCTGCCACAGAGAACTTGGGATCTTAACTCACCACCAATGTTGCACCATCCGATAGTTTTGAGTTTCTGTAATTTTTCTGAGAAAAGTATATTAAATTGATTGTTATAACCTACCTTACTTTAGTTTGAAGTAACTTTTATTTTAAATGGCTAAGTTTTCATATATATTTGAAGTGTAAACATGTCAAATTAGTTTTGACAAGCATGCCAAAACTCTGACACCATAGGCTTTAGCAGTAACAGGTTCTATTAAATTGACTTTATGTTCCCTTCTATGTGACAACAAATGATCAATATGTGCATTAGTATCTTAAGTTAGATATGTAGAATCAATTCTAAGTAATTATTTTTGTTTTGAAAATTTGATGTTTCATCGGACTATGCAGCTTTAACAATTGACTGAGCCCACCATCGCCGGTGTTGCGGTTTCCGAGGGACACCAGTTTGCCAGGGACACATCCATTCAAATGCATTGTCAACCGCCGTGAGCAAATCTTCATACAGAAAAAGTCAAATATCTCTCAAATTACATATATATATTCCAACATCTCATTTCATCTTCTTGTTTAACGCGGCTCCGCCTTTCAGCTGCCCAGGGCCCTGCTGTCCTCACCGATCAGGTGGGCAGTATATTTATATACCTCTCCAAATCGACCGACCTTGAGACCGACTTTAAGTGGCCGGTTTAGGAAGTTAGAATATAGTTTCAATGGTATTGTTGGGACCCAAATAAAGCGATCGATATAGGGGAGTGGTCGATCTGTGGAGGAGGTCGGTTAGAGAAGTTTTACTGTATATGATATATAATGTATTATGTGAGTATAAATGTATGGAAGGGAACCTATCACCTATACCCATCCTACTCACTTACCTATCTGAATCAGTGGCTCCATCTATCTGCCCATGGGCCATCTATCTATCTGCCCATGGGCCATCTATCTATACATGCACATAACATGACTCGTCAGTCACTTGACTTGACTTGGTTTATTGGGGTTTTTACATCCTAGCACTACCTAATGGAAAATCAGGATAGACATTGACGCATGTGACAGGGCGATTTTATGCTGTGGTGTAGCTGACACCATGACCAAATAACCAACTCAGTCACAATATCCCGACATTGAGCCAACAAGTCCTTGCCATATCCTATTAATGGCAAGAATCAGGTAGCGACAAGCATACTTATTTTTTTTAAGTCTTTGATTTGACTCGGCTGAAGATTCATCCCTAGATCTCCCACGTGGGAAACAAAAAGGCCATCCTACTCACAGCCACCATGTCACAAAATAGATACTTTTATTAAAATTTCTATTAAAACCACAAACCCTCATAAAACGGTCATTTCATTCTTCACTTGACTTCAATGTCCGTGGGGGATTCATTTTCTAAATTAAATCTGCAAAACTGTTCACACCATCCGCACGCAGCCGGAAGTGTCTGCTCATTTCGCATGCGGTCCACTATTTATGACAAACAATTAGAATTGCTGAACCGGGGCAAATTGCTTTCGAGGTTCAAGTTGCCTAGTTGCCTCCCGGGGTTCTGTTCATCTTCTTGCAACCGGACGCAATGGCCAAATCGGTAGAGCGCAGGCCTCCCATACGGAAGATCGGGAGTTCGATTCCCGGTCGAGTCAAACCAATGCCATACAAAACGGATACTTGTCGCGACCTAGCTTGGCGCTCAGCATTAATAGGATAAGATAAGGACTGGTTAGCTTAGTGTCAGGATAATGTGACTGAGTGGGATATCAGGTTATGGAGCTGGTGGCATGATTTCCCAGTGGGACAGCACTATAGAGTCGTCATGAGTATGCACTGTCACAAGTCAGTACCCGTCCTGATATGACCATAAATGTTGCCAGGATGTAAAATTCAAACAACCATTTCATCTTCTTGTTTAAAGTTGCATAGTCCGATGGTTTTGAGTTTCTGAAATTTTTCTAGAGATAAGTATATTAAATTGATCATTATAATCTACCTTACTTTAGTTTGAAGTAACTTTTCATTGAAATGGCTACCTTTTGAGATATTTGAAATTCAAAAATGGGAAAATAATTTTTGCAAAGACGCCAAAACTCTGATACCATAGGCTTCTGCAGTAACAGGTTTGATTAAATCGACTCAGTGTTCCCTTCTGTGGCAACAAATACTTAATAAGTGCATCAGTATCCAAGTTACATATGTAGAATCAAGTCTAGATAATTGTTTTGATTTAGAAAATTTGATGCTTCATCGGACTATGCAGCTTTAACGCGGCTCCGCCTTTCAGCTTCCCAGGGCCCCCGCTGTCCTCACCGATCAGGTGGGCAGTTGTGTGCACATTGCAAGCATATGACTGACTGCCTGCAGGAGCCTGCGGTAATTACAACTCTGGACCACTGGTCCCGTCCGCACACTGAGCCCATCTGTTACCGTTAGTAGTCCCGAGCTGCTCATGTGCGTCGTCATATGGCAACATATGGCTACTTCCACAGCGCTGTTTGGAGGACAGGGCTACTAAAGGCCCTGTCACATTACGGTGTATGGCGGGAGCGTATTGAAAACCTACGTCAAAAATGGGAAAAAGCTGCGCGTGCCGGCCTATCATGACCTTTGATGACCTATCGGGTGTTTTTGAGTGTATGCGTAACCTATGAGGAGCGTACGAGGAGCGTATGAGAGCGTACTGTGAAATTTTTTGACGGTTTTGATTGGCATATGGAACCTATGCGTAGCGTATGCGTAGCGTATGCGTAGCATCTGCGTAGCGTATGCATAGCGTATGAGCATATGAGTAGCGTATGAGTCAAGATCGATGTCGAGACCTATGGCATACGCTTGGAATATGCTGTGCATACACTAGGAGTACGCTCGAATACGTAACACGTAGGTTATCCATACGCTACATACGCTAGTGACACAAGTTTGGCGTATGCCTAGCGTACGCCGGCGTACCCCTAGCGTACGAGGAGCTTACGCCGGCGTATGAGAAGCGTATGAGTAGCGTATGAACCATACGCTCCCGTAGGTCGAGATTTTTTTTAGCATGCACAAACAAATTTGGACGGACGGATGGGAGAAAGCGTATGGCGGCGTATGATGGCATAAGCCGGTATATGACGGCCTATGCGTAGCGTATGCGTAGCGTACGGCGGCGTATGCCGACGTATATGATGTAATGCGCCTATGCCACCGTAAGCTCCTGCAAAAAACCCTAATGTGACAGCCCCTTAAACAACCCTATAGAAAAAGTGTCGGACAGCAGACTTACACACATGAATTCCCAATCTAATTGCCTGGATATATTGTTCATGCCCTTAGCGATCATAGCCCCAATACCTTTGGAGTGAAGAATTGATTAAATCAAGGAGCTTAAAGCTGCATAGTCCGATGAACGATCAAATTTTCAAAACCAAAGCAATTATCTAGATTTGATTCCACACATCTAACTTAGATATCGATGCACTTATTATAATTTGTTGCCACATAGAAGGGGATACTGAGACAATTTAATAAAACCTGTTACAGCTGAAGCCTATGGTGCCAGAGTTTTGGCGTGGTTGCCAAAACTTATTTGACATGTTTGCATATCAAATATCACAAAGTTGGCCATTTAAAATAAAAGTTACTTCAAAGAAAGTAACATAGATTATAACAATCAGTTTGATATATTTAACTCAGAAAATTGACAGAAACTCAAAACCATCGGACTATGCAACTTTAATGAACGTTTAATGGAAAGAATCCAGTGGCTGCCATCTTGGTATGGTGGCATTCTCTCCCAGTTGATCAACTCTATGCCAATATAGATAAACACTGTTCCCTTGAACTAGGACCTTGACGTCTTGTTTAGGGTTAATTCATACAAAAACAGTTTTTACTTGGGACTTAAACATGGTTGTCGTTCACCCCTAATAGGGGTCAATATTGTATCTAGGGAACATATGGAATGCCTAACCATATTCACGAGGACACTTTTTCACTGAAAATAAAAAAAGACCAATGTGCTTGCAAACAAAAGAAGACTAGTCTGCTATTTAAAAAAAATATTATTATTATTATTATTATTATTATTATTATTATTATTATTATTATTATTATTATTATTATATTACTACTACTTGTTCGATGATTAGAAAAAAGTACTTTTTCAGCACCAAATATTGTGTTGGCTTCTTTTTCGTTTCCCTTCTTTCACCCTTTTCTTCTCCCTTCTTCCTCCTTTTCTTCTTCTTCTTGTTCACCATCATCATGAAAGTACAACCTGTTTTGTCACTTCCAGTCTGCCCCGACACAGATGCTATACAAATTCGCCGATATCTGAAAACACTATCTATGAGTGAATGATAGTGATCTTAAGTGCTGATAGCATAAACATTGAATAATTTAGCATTCAGTGATTTTATTCCCTCCCCGACACTCTCCTCAACGTACCACGGTAATCACGTGACATAGACAATTAACCTCGGGGATCCCTAGGGCTAACCGGATATGTGTTTACTAATGAGCCTAATGGAAATTACAGGAACCGAAATTTTGTAATTGTGGCTTCCACTGCGGTCACGTTTTGCAGGTCATTTTTCAGCGCCCCTCATTAGAGTGGTAATTAGATCCACCCCCATGTGCAACTGATCCGGGCCAACCCCCCCCCCCCTCCGGTCCCCCCTCACCCCCCCCCCCCCTCCAAATCACTCCACACGTCATACCAGGGCATAACGTATTCAGTGCAACCCTCCCCCCTCAGCACCCCAACCCCACATCACTCACAACTTCACCCCCTCCAAACCCCCACTCACACCAGGGTATAAAGTATACAGTGCAACCCTCCCCCTCCCCGCCACACACACACCACCTCACTCACAATTTCACCACGCCCCCCCCCCCCCCCCCCACACCACACCACCAATCAACTCCTCAGTCATAACCCGGTATGAAATATACATTGCAACCCTCACACCTCCCCCACCTCACTCACATTCACATTGACCCCCCCCCCCCCCCCCCCACTCAACCCACACCTCCAATCACTCCCCACTCATTACGGGGTATAACCCTTTGCAACGACTGGGCGCACAGTGTCAGGATAATGTGACTGTGTGGGACATCAGGTCATGGTGCCAGTGGCCTGATTTCCAAGTGGGGCAGCACTATAAAGTCACCATGAGTGTGCGCTGTCACAAGTCGGTACACGTCCTGGTATGGCCTAGGGTCTTACTGGGGCATAAAACTACACCAACCACCCAGCCTCCCCTGCCCCTCTCAGAGGACTGTGGGGGGGCTCTTATGCTGCATTTTTCCTTCCTCCGCCCCCTCCCCCATCCCCCAATTTCTCTGACCACTACCCATCGGAAGCCAACTCCCGACCACATGGGAAATCCCCCCCCCCCCCCCCCCCCAAAACACATACAGGGCATCATGGCGGCAGTTTCTGATATTGCACGAAGCTGAGGACCGCTTTCAGCGGTGCCCATTCAGTGCTGCAGATTTACAGCCTTCAGCGCACCAATGCGACTGAAAAAAAACCCAAAACAACCCATTGCAACCCTCCCTCCTCACCACCACCTCAACACATACATACCCCACACCGCCCCCTCCACACCCCAAATCACTCCCCACTCACACCAGGGTATAAAATATACATTGCAACCCTCACCCGCCCCCCCTCCCCCCTCCACATACACACCCACACACACCCACAGCGATACCAGCCCCGTGTAGCGGCAGTAAGGGAAACCACGTTTCCCACCCACACGGGCAAGTGTATTCGGGTCATTGAGACGCAGCTGGACACGTGACCCTACCACGTGACCCACACGGCCATCAGCCATTGGTTCCTCGGGGAGCGGTGCACGTGTGCGCCACGTCCGTGGGCGTTAGCGAAGTGCTCACTCGCTTCGCGGAGTCTAGCTCTCGGAGCAGTCTCTAGCGAGCTATAAACGCACTCAGACTGACAGGTCGGGCTTTTACTAGATAAAAGATTCACCCCTACCCAGTAGGGGTGAAGAAGAACTCATTAGAAAAAGTGCCGAAAGGCTGGGTAAATGATTGTTGTTTGTTTGTTTGTTGTTGTTTTACATCCTAGCAACATCGAAGTTTATATCAGGACGGGTACCGACTTGTGACAGTGCGCACTCGTGGCGACTTTATAGTGCTGCCCCACTGGGAGACCAGGCCGCCAGCACCATGACCTGATATCCCACTCGTTCACATCATCCTGACACTGAGCTAACCAGTCCTTGCCCTATCCTAATAATGCAGAGCGCCTGGCTAGGAAGCGACAAGTATAAATTTGTAAGTCATTGGTTTGACTCAACCAGGGTTCGAACCCACGATCCCACGGTCTACCAACATGCTGTGTATATGAAATGAGCACATAGTTTCTTAATCAAAGAAACAAAATATATCGTTCACATACTTCTTCATATTTACCCGCTACTTTTGATTTGAACAATATAATACAACATGTACCTTAAGAGACTTTAAAAGCCGAATCGAGAGCATCGTCTTTTTGCATTCTCCCTCATTTCATCAACTCTGTGTCAATATAGATAAACACCGAATGAGGGGATCAGGAGTTGATCTTCTCTGATTGGTTGATTGATACCAAACAGTTTTCCCTCCGTTTTTAGATATGGTTGTCATTCACTCCTACTGTAGAGACCGGGTGAATTTATTACCTAGGCATTTACTGGTCCAAATAGCGCCAGTGAGCGATTGGGGTTGTCCGGCCTAGCACCATCGAAGGGAACATCAGGAGTGGAAGTGACTTGTGACTTGCTTGCCTCAATGCCTGCGTCACTGCCTGCTTCCCTCCACTGCATCGGCCCCTGATTGAGATATATGCATTACATAATCCAGGGTTGGCACCCCTGGGGTCAGGCTGTGGCTGTCGGATCTGTCACCAGTATAATAATGCTTAAATTAAAACCAGCTGGTGAATGTGATGGAGACACAGGAACATTCACACGGGGTGAACGGATTCAAATAGAAATTACCTTCAGGGGTATTCTGACAGGTTCCCCACCAACATTGGTTGAAGGTTATTGCTTTGTTAATTTAATAGGTGACCTATTTAGCATTTATTCGGTTTTGTCGCAGTTTTCCAAGAAAATACCATTCTTTGAAAATGGCTATTTGGCCAAATCAGAATGATTTGTTTTGTTATGAATTGCACTTTTTGACATTGTCTTATTAAAAATGTGCTTTACTAATTGATTTAGCAATTGACAATTTAAATTCCTTTATATATATGTACAATGGAAATTCGTTAGCAGAACGCCCCTCACATCTTTCCACTTTTTATTATATTTGGTGAAAGTTCCACCTTTAATTCAAAATTAATACATTTTTATATATTTAATCTTAAAAAATGATTATCTCCAAAACAATACTATATATGGCCCAACTGTTTTTGGATTTGGGTTTCTAATTTCAACGTCTACAGGAAGGCAAAAACAAAATAATGGTCCATAGGCATATTTTTTAATTTCGCTGCCGGTACCTACTACTAATATCTCAGGGGCGCACCCGGGGGGGGGGGTCCTGGTTGCCCCCCCCCCCCCAAATTGTTTGATAAATTCTTGCATTAAATTTATTAAGGAACACTAGATTTTAAGATTATGTGAAAAATTGCACCAAAATGTGGGTTGTTGCACCAGAAAACCATGTAAAATATTGCCCTAAAATGGGTGTTGTTCCACCAACCCATGTGAAAAAAATTACCCTAAAATAGGGGTAGTTTCGATCCATATTTGGAAACCCCCTAGCCAATTCCTGGGTGTCCCCCTGTATCTATCTAAACTACATCACGGAAGCTCAAAACCATCGGTTTATGCAACTGTAATACCAACTGTATTAGCGTATGCATGTATGTAATGTATACAATTGTTTACTACTTGACTGCTTCATTGACTAGCTGAGCGCCCAGGACTACTGTTGGGCATCTCTCAACATCTTACTTCACAACACACTGATCGGTACCACATGGGTATGTCGGGAGCCTGTGGCATAGAAATACCCGGCATGCATCAGTGGGAGCGGCGCTGGCCTAAATCGTCCTTCATGCACGCGCCGGCCACCAGGGGAGAAAATGGCGTTACCATCAACGTCAGGCGGACAACTGGGAGAGAGAATTGCGAAAAGCTAGCTAGCATCAACGTCAAACCTACGTCGGCGTTCAGGTGAGACGCGACGTGTCACGTCACAGTCTTACTCTCCACGCCGAGTCTCTGGATGGTTGATGAAGACGCCCAGGACATGGTAGGACTGTGATTGGAGGTTTCCTGTTCATGGCTTTGTATTACACCAAAACCAGGTGCATGAGGGCCAGAGGGTGCTGTTTTACAAACAACTCGCCAGAGCCCACCCTTATATACATATATATTCCTCCAGTGTGTGTGGCGCGAGGGGGCCACCCGTATACAACTCCCCAACAGCTGGGGGGGGGGGGGGGACTCCTCCAAAGCGCCGATGGAGGAAGTAAAAAAGTATATATGTTTCCCTAGCATTTATAGTTGTAAAATGCGTTATACATCACATACATAGAATGTAAGAGCATGCTTACAAAAACTATCCAGTCCCCAATCACTACCTCTATGCTGTGAGTTACGAACTGTAGTTGATTTTTAAATGAGCAATCACACTTTTGACAGCTTACTTAAAGTTAAACATAAATTGGAGGGTCTTTTTTTACCGGTGCTTGTTAGCAACCCGCGCCCACTGTTACAGGGCGTGGTGGAGACGCGTGGATATCACGTGGTCGGTAGGCTGTTGTGTATTACCACAACCACCACACATTAACCTGCCCGATTACCACAGTTTACCCACCAGCTGACCCGCAGGCAGGCAGGCAGGCAGGCAGGCAGGCAGGCAGGCAGGCAGGCAGGCAGGCAGGCAGGCAGGCAGGCAGGCAGGCAGGCAGGCAGGCAGGCAGGCAGGCAGGCAGGCAGGCAGGCAGGCAGGCAGGCAGGCAGGGAGTGGGACTGGGAGAGCTGGGAGAGGGACATGCAGAGGGAGAGCGGGGAGAGAGATATGGAGAGGGGGAGGGAGAGGGATAGGGAGGGAGGGAGGGGGGGACGGACGGACGGACGGACGGACGGACGGACGGACGGACGGACGGACGGACGGAGAAGATAGGGTTGGAAACCCAACTTCAGAATCCAAAAACTTATTATTTACCAATAATCTGCAAACGAGATTCACGACAGCCAATCCAATGGATTCTCGTAAAATAATCTACTACTAGTAGTAGTATTACTACTACTGTGTGTGGGCAGACTTTACAATTCTAACACTTAAAAAATAGAGACAAAAAGCAACAACAACAAAAACAACGACAAAAAGCTGTTGCATTAAGGGAACATAGTGTTATTTCCACCAGTCCCTTTCTGTGCAAGCTTTAAGCGCTTAGATACTAATGGGACGCCGAGTCGGTGATTCATGAAAGGTGCTGGCACCTAATTCCACTGTAGTCCATTATAAACGGGCCTTTTTGCTCCCTGTGGATAAGTGCCTGCAACCTCTATCTGAGGAAAACTAGTACTCTAGTATACTCCTCAGCCCGACCGGATGCTTTGCTCCCCCCCCCCCCCCCCCCGGTTTTGTTGTCTTTTAAGGGTAAGAAAAGGGACTGCCATAGAGTGAAGCTAAGATTCCTTCTACACGGTATGCGGTATGCGAATGGGAGGATTCCTTCTACACTGTAAGCGGCAAGCGTCTCCCCACCACCAGCACTACCAGATGTTTCCACTCAGCACCCCTGTGTGTGACCGTTCCGTAATGATCAGTCGCCTCTCCTAGTCTAAAACTAATAGACAAGTGCGACTGATGTTTCTATTCGCATACCGCGTGCCGCACCGATCGCTACAGGGACCAATCGAGTTGCCGCATTCGCATACCGCATGTAAGGGATGTAGCCCATTGACTTCAAGGCGTTTCGATTTTTTGCCGCATTCGCATACCGCATACTGCGTGTAAGGAATCTTAGCTTGAGGAAGCACAGCATTCATTGGTCTGTGGTAGGACCTTTTTCATTGGTTCAGGCGGGTTCAGCCAGGCCTGACTAGGTCACTATGAAGTGGCTAGTTCACTGCTGGCTACTTACTTCTAGTACCGGGCGCGGTGGCTGAATCGGTAGAACGCAGTCCTCGCGTGCGAAAAGATCGGGAGTTTGGTTCCCGGTCAAGTCAAACCAATGACTTATAAAATTGATACTGGTTGCTTGCTTCCTAGCGTGGCTCTCGGCATTAATAGGATAGGGCAAGGACTGGTTAGCTCATTGGCAGGATAATGTGACTGAGTGGAATATCAGGTCATGGTGCCAGTGGCCTGATTTCCCAGTCGGGCAGCACTATAAAGTCACCATAAGTGTGTACTGTCACAAGTTGGTACCCATCCCGATATGACCGTAGATGTTTCCAGGAGGTAAAACTCCCAACAACCAACCAACCAATTTAATCCTGGTTCACAGGTAATGAATAAGCACCGGTTCTCCTCGGGTCTTTGCTACCGGATGACAGGCCATTAACACATACAAAATAGCACACTGAATCCTTAAGTCATTGTCACACCTGACCGGACTGAGCACCGGAGACCACCGGAGACCACCGGAGAATTTCCTAGTCCGGTGTTGTCCGGTGAAGAAATCTATCGAAATGTAGCGTAAAATTGGGTTAATTGCCGCCGGATAAGTACCGTACATGTACCGTACATGCACCGGACGAGAACCGGACACGTAACGGATGGGGTACCAGACATGTACCGGACAAAACGGACACCAACGGATGGGTACCTGACATGTACGGATGGGTACCGGACACCTCAGTCCGACGGTGTCCGGTAGCAGTTTTGTGCATGTTCAAAACTTGTACCGGACAGCGCCGGATGGTACCCGAACATCGCCGTACACAACCGGACCGGTTCTCATCCGTTTCCCCCAATCGGGTGAGGTGTGACAGGGCCTTTAGGGTATGTAATTTGTAGTGAACTGTGGTTAGATTTCTTCAAGGAAGTCTCATAAAAGTACCATAATAATTCAGTTGTTTTGTTTTGCTGAGTGCAATGTCACTGTTGAAAGGCTTCTTTTTTTTGTAAAACACTAAAAATAAATATAGCCTCTGAATTGCACTTAGTGGAGACATTCTGGGTGTTTGATCACTGCAGTTTCGTTTGATCTGCACAGGAGAGGGATTCCTTCCTACACAAACCTAGCTAGCTTCCATGGGTGTCCCATTTAAGGTTGACTCTGGCAAATTCCGTACAATGTTATCAATGGGCAACATGGGGTCCTCACCCCAAGCATCCTAAACCTATCCTAACCGAAAGTATACTGCGTCCATCTATCCACACATTATTACGCAGCACTAGAGAACCCGGGTTGGGAAATCAGAAAGTGGGGTAAAGAAATACAAATAAAAATGCTCTATTTGCGCATGTACACACAAGAAGCCAGTCTCCCTCCAGAAACACCGCTTGACACAAAAATGAAATATCCCTACTTCAGACCGGACAGGCACTCTAATACCAGACCTTACCGCACAGAGACAGTGGTGGTGGATGCTTGACGGGGAGCCTGGTCTGTTGCAGTGTGGCTGGAGGAGCAGATCCTCCAGAGTGAAGCGCAGCTCAGCAGGTAAGCCATTTGTCTTCCACTGCTCCATTATGGGCGACTCAAGCCGACAGTGGATCTTTCCTATGGCACATTTTACAGCAGAAATACCTGACTCAGCCTCATGAAAAAACCCATTCTCCCTTCCCTTACCCCGAAACCTCAGCACCCCCCCGCCCCCACCCAATCCCCCAAAATAAAGAACCCAACTAAAAACAACACTTGCATAGTCCGATAGTTTTGAATTTCTTACATTTCTTCAAGATAAATATATTAGGATGATCTACATAATCTAGCTTAGTTTAGCTTGAAGGAACTTTTATTATTACATGGCTTAGTTAGGAGATAATTGAAGTGAAAAATACTAAATTAATTTTGGCATGCATGTCAAAATTCTAGACATGACAGGATTCGGCAGAAACACTAATAGGTTCAAGTAAATTGACTTAACATAACCTTATATGCAGTAACAGACGCACCAGTATCTAACTTCGATATGTAGAATCAAATCTAGATAAGTTTTTGGGGTCTCGAAATTTCAGGGATGAAAGTGGTCTCCGGCAAAAAAGTGGAAATGCGGATATTCTCCCGTAGGCTTAGCACTGTCAGGGAATCTCGGAAGATTTCTGGAAGTCATGTTTCATACATACTGGTATACGCTGATAGTGCTGCATGGGTTGAACCACATATTAGTAGTATATACGTTGATAGTTTCACAGCATTTGCACCACGTAGTATTATATTACTTTTATTAGTATACGCTGATCGTGCTGTGTGTCCGCAGTACACCAAAAATCCGCGGAAATCCGCGAAATCGCGGAGATCTTTCACCGCTGAAATTTAATGCTTCCATCGCACTATGTACTCTTAATCTTTCATCAAAGAATTTTAATGTCTGAGCAAAGTAAATTATTGCATGATACATGGCAAGGAAGAAGAGAAGAGGGAGTTGGAATAAAGACATTTATTCACATGAGACAGTAGCAATATGGTTAAGTCAAATCAAGGATAACTGCAACATAGGACAAATGTCAGGTAAAGTCAATATCAATGAGGGGTCAGAGTCCAGAGGGCATGCCCGAGGTCTATGTCTATCGGGGGCATGAACCAGGAGGGGAGGGAGGTGGCCCGAGGAGCCCTCCACCTAAGAAGAAAAGGACGGGTTGAAAGTAGGGTGGGTGGGTGGAGAAAATAAGGTCCGGGCCTGGAGGGTGATGAAGGCGAGTGGCTAGGAGCAGCTAGGGCGGCCGGTTATAAGGGCGAGAGAGGGGGGGGGGGGGTTATGTAATGGTCAACGGGCGAGGCAGGGGAGAGGAGAGAGAGAGAGGGGGGGGGGGGTCCTCCTTCCCCGCCACGAATCAAACGCAATGCGAGCATTACGACCGATACATGGCAAGGAAGGAGAGACGAGGGAGTTGGAAGAAAGACATTTATTCAAAGAACAGTAGCAATATGGACAATAGCGAAGTGGTTCCTACAATGATGATACTGCAACATAGGACAAATGTCAGGTAAAGTCAATATCAATGAGGGGTCAGAGTCCAGAGGGCATGCCCGAGGTCTATGTCTATCGGGGGCATGAACCCGGAGGGGAGGGAGGTGGCCCGATGAGCCCTCCACCAAAAACTGAGGAGAGGGCTCGAGGGGCACCCGAGGCGGCGATCCGAGGAACATAAGCGTGCACCGAGGCGGAGGTCCAGGTCCCCTGTTCCATTATCTCGGAGAGGGGAACCCCGGCGCGCTGACAGGCCTGGGCGGCGCCGCGGCGGAGGCTGTGCAGGGTGTAGCCGTCGGGGGCGGGCACCCCGAGGGCCGCGAGGGCGCCTCGCAGGATGGCCGTGAGGGTCCGAGGGTCCAGGGGCCGGCCCGAGGGCAGGATGAAGGCAGGATCGGAGGGGCCGGCTGGGGCGAGCGCCACCGAGGCGGCCCAGGCGGCGACGGGGCAGAGGGCACGGCCGGGCGAGGCCGGGATGAGAAGGGCGACCGCCCCCGAGGGCAGCGCGATAGTCTTAGTAGTCCGGAGGGTGACGCGCAGTCCCCCGGGGGCGGGGGCGACGTCGCCTCGAGTGATGGTGTGCGGGCCGCCCCACACCTCGGGGCTGGGAGAGAGGAGGCTCGACTGCCGTAGCATCCCGTAGTACCCGAGGAGGAGGGCGGCCCGGGGGACGACGCCCGAGGGCCCGGCGAGGGCGAGGTGATGGGCGACCGCGGCGAGGATGGCAGGCGTCAGAGGCGGGGCGGGGCGGGCGACGTGGCCGGAGGCCCGCTCGCCCCCGCGACAGACGTCTCTGGCGAGGCGCGAGGCGAATGCGCTGGTATCGCCTCCGGCTGCCTCCAGCCAGGAGCGTGCCCCGGATATGGCGTTCCGGTCGGAGGCCGGCGCCAAGGGCCGGGCGTAGAGCGAGGCAGCGTAGGCCGCGACATCGAAGGGGGTTGGGGCGAGGGGGTCCCAGCGGTGGCCCGAGGCGAACTGGACGTAGCCTCGGGCTTGGCGGCGTCGGTTCCGCCAGGTGGACGGGGCGAGGGCGGCGACGCGAAGACCGTCCACAGCAGCGACCTCAGTGGCGGTGTACCCTGAATTAGAGGGCAGGGTTGTAGGGGAAGTCGTCATGGTCGGCATCGGCCCGCTCGAGCCCGAGGCGAGCGACCTCGTCTCGGGCGACGCCCGCCCAACGACCAGGGAGGTGGGCGCGGCTGAGGGCGTCAGCCAGGACGAGGTCGGCGCCGGGCTTGTGGAGGATGGTGAGCTCAAAGCAGGCCTCGGCCGCCATGAGCCAGAGCTCCCGGGCGCACGTCCCGAGGGTGAGGTCGCGGGCGCGTCCCGAGACGAGGGAGGCGGCGGAGGCCATGTTGTCCGTGTTGATGACAACACTGGCCCCCGCGACGTCAGCCGGGAGGAGGGTGCGGAGGGCCACGACCAGGTTGACCGCCTCCAGCTCGTGGATTGCGGGGAAGCGGGCGCGGAGGGCCCTCGAATACCCTCGGGCGTAGTAGCGCCTGGGGGAGTAGGCTCCGCCCCCGGTGAGGCATGAATCGCACTCGATGACGATCCTCCGGGTCCCCAGCGGGCGGAGGAGGTGGAGGCCGTTGGAGGTGCGCCCGTAGGCCGCGAACCAGGCCAGGTCCCGGAGGGCGTCATCCCCGAGGGTGATGGCGGCGAACCCGCGGCAGCTGCGCAGGGCCGCGAGGAGCCGCGCCATGAACTTCCTCGCGGGAAGCACGCAGCTGCCGACGTGGTTAAGGCGGCCGAGGATACTCTGCAGCTCCTGGCGCCCGAGGGTCGGCCGGGTAGCCCGGGCCTCGCAGTCGGCGACGAGCTCGTCGACTTTGTCGGGGGCGATGCGAATCGTCATGGCTTCGCTATCGACGGCGAATCCGAGCCAGGAGACCCGCATCGCCGGAGGGTGGCACTTCCCGGGGGCGACCTCCAGGCCGAGGGCGCTGACGAGGGCAATGAAGCCGTCGAAGGCCTGCCGGGCCCTGAGGTAGGTGAGCTCACACCCGACAAAGTCGTCGACGTAAACGAGGGCGTGGAAGCCCTCGCGCCGGAGGATCCAGGCCACCGCGGCAGTCACCCTGACGCAGGCGGCGCCCGAGGAGCGGCAGCCGAAGGGGAGGGCGAGGTCGACGTAGGTCGCCCCCTCAAAGGTGATCCCGTATAAGGGGCAGGAGAGGGGGTCGGCCCGGAGCTGGCGGTACGCCCTGGAGATATCGGCGGTCCAGGTGTAGGCCCCGGTGCCGAGTCCGATGAGGCGGCGGCCCACGTCGGCCACGGAGGGGAGCCGGTAAGTGTGGGGCCTACCGAGGTACTCCCGGCGGGGAATTCCAGCGTTGACGCTGTGGCCAGGGGGGTAAGATAGGTCGACGATGACCCGCCTCTTGCCCGGGTCGGACTTGGGGCGGGTCATCATGGGGGACACCTGGGCCCAGGGGGTGAAGGGGGGGGTGGTGAAGGGGCCGGCGAGGGCACCGTGAGCGAGCTCGGTTGCGATAAAATCGCGGAGGTGGGCTTGGTGCTCTGGGGCCTCCCGGTGGTTGGTGTATGTAGGGCGGGGGGGGGGGTGCTGGCGGAGTAATTGGCGGGGAAGCCGTACTCGAGGAGGTTACCAGCTCGCTTATCGGGGTGGTTCTCGGAGGGGGGCGCGCCGGCGGGAATGTGTAGGCCATGAGGGAAGGGGTATGTGCGGGCGGCAAAAAATTAGGTAGGGCCGATCGCGGAGGGCGTGGTAGGCTCGGGAGAGGTGGGGTGGCGGTCAGGCGGCGCGGATAGGTGGGGCCAGATGGAAAGGAGGTTGGGGCGGTAGGGAGGGGTGGGGCCGCATGAAGGGGCGGTGGGAGGGTGGTCAGATGTAAGGGCTGCGACTCTCAGCGCTCGGCGCTGGTCCGCTGAGGTGGCGGGGGGGGGCGGGGGGGAGGGGGAGGCGGGGGGGGTTGGGGGGGTGGGGGGGGAGGGAGGGGTGCGGAGGGAGGGGGGAAGGGAGGTCGAGGGGCGGTGGGGGGGAGGGGGAGGGGGGGGGGGGGAGGTCGCATGAGGCGGGATCCCTGTTCCAGGCGGGGCAGGGTATCCCGTATGCCTCTCGGGTGTAGGGTGTGCGTGGATCGGCGCCGGTGGGGCGGGATTGTGTGGGGGTGGGGGTGGAGGTGGGGCGGGCACGGGTGGGGGGGAGTGGTCTGGGGCCGCCCCCGGAGGCAGTCGCGGGGGCGGTGATTATGTCCATGCGTAGTGTGTTGATGGCCACCGGGTCGCGCCAGCCGTCCGGGAGGCGGCCATCGGCAATCCAGGCAAATATGGCCTCAGAATACCGCCGGACGGTAGGCCAGGGATGTGTAATAGCGTCCCTGAGGACGGTCATGTTGTGATGTAGGAGGCCTGGGAGGCCGTCGGTGGGGAAGGCGGGGTGGGTCTCAAGGGTGCGGAGGGCGAGGTTATACTCCTCCATTGTGGCCTCGCCTCGCTTTAGAGCCTTGCCCTCGGGTCCCCTCTCGATCAGGTCGTGGGGAAACAGGTAGCCTGGCGGTATACCTTTCCGGCGTCCGCTTCCCTGCGCCTCGGCGGATTCGAGGATTTCCCTCACTGCGTCGGCCGCGGATGCGGGGGAGCGGTCGGGAGGCGGGTAGATGGCGGCGGGCTGGGGGGCGGCGGAGGCGGCTTGCTGGGTGGCGTAGCGGCCGCGCCGGAGGTAGGGCTGGTAAGTCGGGTGGACGTCGCTTGAGGTCGCGGAGGCGGGCGTCGGCATCGGAGGGGCGGGGAGGAGGCGAGGGTGCGTGGTGGGGGCGGCCCCCCCTCCAGTCCCGGCGGCGAGCTCCTGCAGCATTTCCGCCAACCGCTCGGCAATGGTTGGGGCGGCGGGCGCCCGAGGCGGAGGCGGGGCGACTGGTTCCAGGGAGGCCGAGGCCCGAGGTGGGGCGAGGGTGAAGGACTCGACCAGTGCCGTGAGGTGGTCGATGGCGCCGGCTTGGCTCTGCATGGCGGCGGCCTGGGAGTCCATGGCGCTCGCCCAGGAGGTGGCCTCCGACTTGAGGCTGGGGGCGGCGGAGGTCGCGGAGGCGGCATCGTGCGAGGCGGCCGAGGCGCACCGTCCTCGGCGCGATCCGCGGCGGCCCGGGGGGCGGCCCCGGGGGCGTGGGCCGGCAGGCATGATGGTTGAGTACGTTGCAGAGTGTGGGCCCGGTGGCGAGGTGGTGTGAGGCGGCTGGCGTCGCCTGAGGTGCGTGTCGCGTGAGGGGCAACGTAGAGAGTGCCTCGTGTGATGGAGCCAAAGTAGAAAATAGGTCCGGGCCTGGAGGGTGAAGAGAGGCGAGTGGCTAGGAGCAGCTAGGGCGGCCGGTTATAAGGGCCGAGAGAGGGGGGGGGGGTTATGTAATGGTCCAACGGTCAGGGGTGGGAGATAGAGAGAGGGGGGGGGGGTCCTCCTTCCTTGCCACGAATCAAACGCAATGCGAGCATTACGACCAATACCATGGAATATGGTACGCATTTGCTATTGGACTTTTTTTTTAAAGCAAAGAACAAATTAACCCTCTCGGAGTAATCCATTACCACAATACTGAATACCTGAGCAAACAAAAAGAGGATTTGGACTATGATAACACATTTGTTTGAAAAGGAAAAGAAGTTAATCTCATTCTCAGATTATGTCATGACTAGTTAAATATATATAAATAGGCAACCTTTGTGGTAGAGGTGAAGGTGAGAGGCAAGGGTTGGTGGAGGTAACGCGGAATAGATTGGAAAGTATGTGTGTGTGTGTGTGTGTGTGTGTGTGTGTGTGTGTGTGTGTTGGGTGTGTGTGTGTTGGGTGTGTGTGTGTTGGGTGTGTGTGTTGGGTGTGTGTGTGCGTGTGCGTGTGCGTGTGTGTGTGTGTGTGTGTGTTGGCGCGTTAGTACACATGGATTGGCATGGTGCGCGTGGAGTGGACTGCAGGAGGAGGGTTCTCAACTTTATGTTACCATGGCAATCACACCGCCTGGTTGAGCTGCTCCCCATTTACATACTTGCCCTGCAGGAGGCGCGGTGGTGGGGCGTTGAGCTGACTGATCTCCACCAGGTCCGCCTTATTAGTTAGCCGCTAAACCTCATGGTGATGACCACTAAATAACACCAATGAAAGGGGGCAGCATAAATACATCCACCAACTCACCAGACGGGATGCTTTTCACTACTTCAGGCATGTGATTGGGTGCAGGGAAAAAACCCCTGAAATTTTGTTTAGGTTATCGTGGGGACACACAGCATCCCACTGAGTCGCGAGAGGGATGCAAATAGTGTATTTTCAGGTGTTTCGGCAGCCAGGGGGGAAAAAAGGAATTCCGGTTTCAGCGGCCAGGGAAAAAAACCCTGGAATTCCGGTTAAAACCGGAGAAATCACATGCCTTACTTAGCCTGGTGCTCTGTATTTCTAGGATAGGGCAAAGACTGGCTAGCTTCGTATCAGGATAATGTGACGGAGTTGGGGATGAGTTGAGATTGAAAAAAAGCACACACAAAAACACACTCAGTGACCCCCTCCCCCCATATATTGTGCCATAGAATATATAAGCTATACACAGGCGCACTGGATCCTGATATGTATGCTATGTGCAGATTAAATATGGAGTTTCTTGTCTGACTGTTACTTCTATGTATTTTATTATTGCTGAGAAGAAATGAAGGATGTACTTAAAATGCATATACAAAATATATTAAATATTTTTTTAAAGAACGGGTCCACTTAAACAAACAAAAATTTTAATCCGTAATTTCTAATCTCCCTAAATACGTCTGTATTTATGTTTTGCTTTTACATAATAAATAATAATTCTCCTGAAATATGTTAGTCTGCACATGCAGAGTGAAAACATTTCATCAATAAAACCATGTAGTTTTTACTCACTGTACTTGTGGAATTATGGACCAGCGAATGCACAGGATGAGCACTTACCTAAAGACAGAATGAAAAAGGAAACATTAAAATCAGACATAAACCAGCAAATAATACACGAAACACAACTATATATCGGTTAAGATATTTCAATCACTATGCCACATTTATGCTTCCATGAGCGGTTGATCCAGGTGACACTACTTGCCACGGATGGTGGTGAGTGGTGGTGGTGCTTGGTGGTGGTGGTGGGTGGTGGTGAGTGGTGTTTGTGGTGGTGGGTGGTGGTGGTGGGTGGTGGTGGTGGGTGGTGGTGGTGAGAGGTGGTGGTGAGAGATGGTGGTGGTGAGTGGTGTTTGTGGTGGTGGTGGTGGTGTTTGTTGTGGTGTTTGGTGGTGGGTTGTGGTGTTTGGTGGTGGTGGTGGTGGTGGTGGTGAGTGGTGTTTGGTGGTGGTAGTGGCGGTAGTGGTAGTGGTGGTGATGAGTGGTGGTGGTGGTGAGTGGTGTTTGTGCTGGGGTGTGGGGTGGTGAGTTGGTGGAAGTGGTGGGTGGTGGTGGTAGTAGTGGTGGTGAGGGGTGCAGGTGGTGAGTGGTGGTGGTGGTGGTGAGTGGTGGTGGTGAGTGGTGGTGGTGAGTGATGGTGGTGAGTGGTGGTGGTGGTGAGTGGTGGTGGTGAGTGGTGGTGGTGAGTGGTGGTGGTGGTGAGTGGTGGTGGTGAGTGGTGGTGGTGAGTGGTGGTGGTGAGTGGTGGTGGTGGTGGTGGTGGTGGTGGTGGTGGTGGTGGTGGTGGTGGTGGTGGTGGTGGTGGTGGTAAGGGACGGAGTCCCGTCCATTGCGGGCTGGCCTTGTGTTGTGGTTTCGGGGTAACTGTAGGAGACGGTAATGGCGTTGGGTTCTATGGCGGTGTTTGTCTCTAGCTGTGTTTGTGGAGTGGAGAAGGGCGGTGTTGTCGTGGTGTGTATGGGGGAGAGGGGAGTGGGAGAGGGGGAGTGGGAGTACATACACATCCTAGGTACTAGTGTGTATGCGGGAGAGTATCTACCTATCCCAGGTATTGAGAGAGGGGAGGGGGAGCGGGAGTTGGATGAAATGGAGGACGGGATAAGAGCGTGCGAGTGAGTGAGCGGGGAGGGGACGGAGGGGAGGAGAGGAGGGGAGGAGAGGAGGGAAGGAGAGGAGAGGAGAGAGGAGAGGAGAGGAGAGAGGAGAGGAGAGGAGAGGAGAGGAGAGGAGAGGAGAGGAAGGAGGAGGAGGAGAGGGAGGAGAGGAGAGAGAGGAGAGGAGAGGAGAGGAGAGGAGAGCGAGGAGGGGAGAGGAGAAGGAGAGGAGAAGGGAGAAGAGAGGAGCGGAGAGGAGGGGAGGGAGAGGGGAGAGGAAGGGGAGGGGAGAGGGGAGAGGGGAGAGGGGAGAGGGGAGGGAGGGGAGGGGAGGGGAGGGGAGGGGAGGGAGGGGAGAGGAGAGGAGCGGAGAGGAGCGGAGAGGGAGAGGGGAGGGGAGAGGGGAGAGGGGAGAGGGGGAAGAGGGGAGGGAGAGGGGGAGGGGAGGAGAGGGGAGGGGAGGGGAGGGGAGGGGGAGGGGGAGGGGGAAGGGCAGCGGGAGGGCTATCTAGTCATCCGAGGTCCTACTTTGCATGTGGGAGAAAGGAGAAAGGAAAGGGGAGAAGGGTGGACGGGTAGAGTTAGACGTGTATGGAGTGGTGGGCTACAGTCGCACCCCTAGGTCCGGTTGTGGAGAGGGGCATGTGGAGGTGTGTGTGTGTAGGGGGTACCGTCGCAGCTCTAAGTCCTGTTGTGAAGAGGGCATGTGGAGGTGTGGATGTGTGTGTTTGGGGAGGGGGGTACCGTTGCACCCCTAGGTCCTGTAATAGAGAGGGGGGTGTTGAGATGTGTGTCGGGGAGAGGGGCGTGTGTGGAAGGGGGGTACGGTTGCACCCCTAGGTCCTGTTGTGGAGAGGTGTGTGTGGAGGTGTGTGTGGAAGCGGGGGTACCGTTGCACCCCTAGGTCCTGGCGTACCTAAAGGGGCGTGTGGAGGTGTGTGTGTGTGTGAGGGGGGGGGGTACGGTCGCACCCCAGGGGTTAAGCTAACACGCCCCTCTTCCCGCTGGTGCAGACCTCTCACCTCGTTTGACTCTGTCTCTGAATACAGACACGAGTGCCCGCCTTAGTGAAGCCGACGAACCAGGGCTTATTCCGCTAATGTGCATAGCATTCAGCTACATATCTCCTGTCGGCAGGTGACCGCCTATCTGTGCTAAACTTTCTGCTCTAAATTGTATTTTTTCCTCTAAAGCACACAAAATAGTGGGAGTGGTAAATAGATATACACTATGATACACAAAGTGATATTTTATGTATTGACCTAGGGGTGTGAGGTATCCCCTCCCCCACCCCCACACCTCCACATGCCCCTCTCAACAACATGACCTAGGGGTGCGACGGTACCCCCCCCCCCCCACACACACCTCCGTATTTTTGTTGAATTTTTAAAGTATATTTGTAGTATCTTTGTTGTAATTTTATTGTATATTTGTAGTATCTTTGTTATATTCTTGTTGCATTCTTGTTGCATTCTTGTTGCATTCTTGATGTATTCTTGTTGCATTCTTGTTGCATTCTTGTTGCATTCTTGTTGTATTCTTGTTGTATTCTTGTTGTATTCTTGTATTCTTGTTGTTCCTGGCAGCACCTCTATTGATTACCCACACGATGTTTGCCAAGTCCTTTTGCCAAAAAACCAGGCCCTCCTTAGTACGACCGAACATGGTAAATGTTAACCCACCCTGACTAGCAGAACACCGCTGTACTAATAATCCGACAATCATTGCATCCAATTTTGCAACGAATACGCATCAAATATGCAAACATTGCATCGACGTTCATAGATACCTACAATACAATACAACCACACGCTAACTGTGCCTTCTGCCTTGTAATGGCAACGATTTGGAATTGCTTAAGGCCCTGTCACATTACGGCGTATGGTGGGGGCGTATTGAAAACCTACGTAAGTCCTGCGAATGCCGGCCTATGATGACCTTTGGTGACCTATCGGGTGTTTTTTAGCGTATGTGTAACGTATGAGGAGCGTACGTGGAGCGTACGAGTAGCGTATGAGAGCGTACTGTGACATTTTTTGACAGTTTTGATTGGCATATGGAACCTATGCGTAGCGTATGCGTAGCGTATGCATAGCGTATGCATAGCGTATGGCGGCGTATGAGTCAATATCGATGTCGAGACCTATGGCATACGCTTTGAATACGCTGTGCATACGCTGTACATACGCTGTGCATACGCTAGGAGTACGCTCCCATACGTAACTTGTAGGCTATGCGTACGCTACATACGCTAGAGATACGCCGGTGAAGCAAGTTGAGCGTATGCGTAACCTACGCCGGCGCACCCCTAGCGTACGAGGAGCGTACACCGGCGTACGAGGAGCGTACACCGGCGTACGAGGAGCGTACACCGGCGTATGAGTAGCGTATGAACCATACGCTCCCATAGGTCGAGATTTTTTGAGCATGCACAAAAAAATTTGGACGGACGGACGGGAGAAAGCGTATGGCGGCGTACAACGGCATACGCCGGCATAGGCCGGCACATGACGGCCTATGAGTAGCGTATGAGTAGCGTATGAGTAGCGTATGAGTAGCGTATACGGCGTATGCCGACGTATATGACGTAACGCCGCTACGCCGCCATACGCTCCCGCCATACGCCGTAATGTGACAGGGCCTTTAGTAGTATATGGTGAGTCATTATAATGGGTTATTACGCAATGGGCCCTTCTTCAGAGCTGGGGAGCAGTGTTAGTACTTCAATGTAATTCTGTGCATGCGTTGATGATTGATTGGTTGTTGTCTAACGCTGAGTCAGCATCAAAGCCCATATTCATGGCTAGCATGCTTGGATGTCAGTTCTTTTCTATTTCTCATTCATATGTATGTGAGCCTGTCTCGAAAGGTGCTAACTATTCGTTTTTTGTCCATAGTAACGATTGACACAAAAAAGCACAGAAACGGTTACACTGAAAACACAAGGACATTTGCTTCAAATCAATATGTATTCTATTGGGATTATGAAACACCATGTAAAAAACAAATCAGTTTATCCTGATCAAATGCATAAGTAGATAGTGTGTTGATTGTTACTATGGACAAAGTTTTGTCCCATATTGCTTAGCACCTTTTGAGACAGTCTCATGTATCAAATGTTGGTTTTTGTTGTTAGCACACAAAAAAAGTGTAGCTGAGTCAGGATCAAGAAAAGAGGCCAATTGGGGGAAGTTGTCGGCGTCGATCATTGGATGTCGGCAGTCGAACAGTAAGTATAGTTATAGTTTAGCATTGACAGAGGTATTGGAAAGTCCTTAAATTTATCCTGAATGTAAAGGTAGAGAAAACACAACAACCTTATTTGTTTCTAGGATAATTTAATATAAAACAAAGAAATGCACTACACTTTAAGAATTGCGACGCCAACATCTGTTAAAGTTGTCGGTGTCACGCATTGGATGTCGGCGTCGATCGGCATACTTATAGTTTAGCATTGACAGAGGTGGTGCAAAGTCCTTAAATTTATCCTGAATGTAAAGGTAGAGAAAATACAACAACCTTATTTGTTTCTAGGATAATTTAATATAAAATAAAGAAATGCACTACGCCTTAAGAATTACGACGCCGACATCTTAAATAAACCACCAATTGGCCCATTTTCGTGAGGCTGACTCAGCTACTGCCTTGTAAAGCAATGGCAACGATTTGAAACAGTGTGAGTCATTATAACGGGTTGTAACGCAATGGGCCCTTCTTCAGAGCTGGGGAGCAGTCTTACTACTTCAATGTAACTCCCGAGCTTTGAAGAAGGGTCCATCGCGTAATAATCCATTATAATGGATCGCCCTATTTCAAATCGTTGCCATTGCAAGGCAGTAGCTACAGCTGGCAGGTATCCTCTTGTGTGTTCATCTGTAAATAATGTGTGTAATAATAAGTGAAACAAAAAAGTGTTCAATTCCCCCTCTGCGGGAGGGCACTTTACTGTTGATGTGTCTTCGCTAGATTTGTTTTTTGTTGTTGTTTTACGTCCTCGCAACATCTAAAGTCATATCAGGACGGGTACCGACTTGTGACAGTGCACACTCATGGCGACTTTATAGTGCTGTCCCACTGGGAAGCCAGGCTGCCGGCACTATGACCCTATATCCCACTCAGTCACATTATCCTGACACTGAGCCAACCAGTCCCTGCTCTCTCCTATTAATGCCAAGCACCTGGCTAGGAAGCAACTAGTATCAATTTTTAAGTCATTGGTTTGTCTCTACTAAGGTTCGAACCCATGATCCACCAACACGGGAGACAGACGCTCTAACTCATTCGTCCATCCCGTCTGGTCATTTAAGCACATAATAAGCAGAGGTTATAGGTGTAAGTCTAACTGGGCATTCCTACTTGGCAATGACCCAAATATGAAAGTCCATTTGCAATAGACTCGACTTGTATTTTTATAACTAAACTAAATGTTAATAGATAAACAGTGAACTCGGTGGGAAGGCCTAATGGCAAAGTGTTCGCTTCCTTTGGGTCAACTGAAAAGAATCATACTGGTCAAGCATCACGTACATCTTAGAGCCAGTGACAGTTGCTACAATCCACCACATCTGAAGAACTATCTCAATTTCTATTAA
This sequence comes from Branchipolynoe longqiensis, assembly GCA_030323885.1. Taxonomy (NCBI): domain Eukaryota; kingdom Metazoa; phylum Annelida; class Polychaeta; order Phyllodocida; family Polynoidae; genus Branchipolynoe; species Branchipolynoe longqiensis. The sequence goes on along the minus strand of JASIRB010002687.1, from coordinate 3,751 downwards.
TTAAGAGCGGCTAACAGGTCCCAGGCCTATTATAAGCTGTATCCTATTAATTGATTGACTGATTGAAGACATCGATAAGTTGTCTAGTTTTTGGCATTACTGGGATAGGTCAAGGATTGGTTGGCTTTGTGTCGGGATAACGCAACAGTCGAATATTGTATCAGGGTACAAGGAGCACAGTACCTCAGTGAGGCAGCACTATAAAGTCGCCACCCGTACACGCTGTCACAAGTCAGTACCTGTCCTGATAACACCTCAAATCTTGCTAGGTTGTAAAGCTCCAATCGGTCAAGCAACCTACACAGTTCCTTTGTGACAATACCCACTGTACAGCACCTCTACAAGACAGCGCAAATATCAAACACATTTCCACAGACTGCGGTGCCAGTGACATGGTATCCCATTTGAGCAGCACTATAAAGGCTCTCGTACTACCTTTGGTTGTGCAGTCCATAGTAAATGACAAGGAGATGTGCGACCTGCCGACTGTGGCTCGATCAACTGTTTGTAAAACAACTCGCTAACCTGCAATGAAAAGAATACCTAGAATTCCTGGAGCAACCTTACGATCACGCCCAACCTTTCTATAAGAGGGGAAAAAAACACAACAAAAACACAACAAAAACACAGCCTAAAACTCGGGTTGTGTTCACCTCATCTCCGTGAATTTTTTAGTATATCTTTTTTTCCTTGTCTTTCTAAACACTTCATGTCGAATTTCTTTTATCTTCCACCTGGGTATCAATCATCCATCCTATATAATGTACATATAAAAGTCCACTCAATTACTGGGCGCGGTGGCCGAATCGGTAGATTGGGAGTTCGGTTCCCGGTCGAGTCAAACCACTGACTTACGAAATTGATATTTTTTGTTTCCTAGTCTGCCGCTCGGCATTAACAGGATTGGGCAACGACTGGATCATGTGACTGAGTGGGATATCAGGTCATGGTGCCAGCGGCCTGATTTCTCAGTGGGGCAGCACTATAAAGTCACCATGAGTGTGCTCTGTCACAAGTCGGTACCCATCCTAATATGACCGTAGATGTTTCCAGGATGTAAAACTCCAACAACCAACCAACCAAGTTCACTGAACTGCCTGCTGTATCTGATATAAAACTGGATCAGTGAACTTCTAGTAAAGTGCTTCCATCAGGTACACATCCTTAGCCGCTGCCTCTAGGCAAAACTGACAATATCCTCCATGCTGTGAAAAACATTACATGGTCGATTTCCTTCCATCTCATAAATCACAGTCTGCTTTGATGAGCGGTAGTCCATGGTTAGGCGCGACTGGACTCTCCCTGGAATGTACAGGCACGCATAGCATTTTCAGAGTACCATGGTGGTGCAAAATGCAAAATATATTTAATAAAGTAATTTCCATGCATATTTCATTTTTCTGTCGCCCATTATTGGCACAGAACAGAGCAGGTCAGTTATAAGGAGTGGACTTTCCTAGTAATTTCTACTAGTTGTAGTCAACCCAAATCAACCAGCTTAGCATCCTATGAGATTATTTTAAAAGCATTTCTCATACCAAACATCCCCACCACCGCCCCGATTTCTCACCAGACAGGATGACCGAATGAGTTGAGCATCACTCCATCAGTCTCTTGTTTTGGTAGATCGTGAGATTCGAAGCAAAACCCACAGCTTAGAACACTGATCGAGTCAAACCAACGACTTAAAAATCGATACTTGTCGCATCCTAGCCAGGCGCTCAGCACTATTACTAGTATTAGGATAGGGCAAAGAATAGTTGGCTCAATGTCAGAATAATGTAACTGAGTGGGATATCAGATCATGATGCTGCAAGGCTGGTCTCCCAATGGGGCAGCACTATGAAGTCACCATGAATGTGTGGTGTCACAAGTCGGTACCCGTTCTGATATGACCTTAGATGTTTGCCAGGACATAAACCTCCAACCCAAATTTCTTAACACAGTTTCACAGAATATCCAGTTGGAAATGTAAGTGTCTTTCGTTGCTTAAAATTGCATAGTCCGATGTTTGTGTTTCTGGCATTTTCTGAGATAAATATCAGTGTGATTGTTAGATTAAAGCTGCATAGTCCAATGAAATATCAAATTTTCAAGACCAAACCAAATATCTAGATTTGATTTTATATATCTAACTTAGATACTGATGCACTTATTAAGCATTTGTTTCTGCGTAGAAGGCAATACTGAGTCAATTTAACCAAACCTGTTAATGCAGAAGTCTATGGTGTCAGAGTTTTGGCAAGCTTGCCAAAACTAATTTTCCATGTTTGCACTCAAAATATCTCAAAAGTTTACCATTTAAAATAAAAGTAACTTTGAACTAATGTAAAGTAGATACTAGTGATCGATCTAATATATTTATCTCAGAAAAAATACAGAAATTCAAAACCATCGGACTATGCAACTTAAACCTTAGTTTGAAATAACTTTTATTTTAAATGGCTAAATTTAGATATTTGAAGTGAAAACATGCTAAATTAATTTGGTCCGGGGGGGGGGGGGGGGGGGGCTCATGTGTGGCACTTTGCTGTTCCCTGCGCCCCGTAATGACCATGAATTAGTGTCCCCTCCTCATATGATTGAGTGTGATATTGGGTGATGGTGTCGAGGACATGGCATCCCAATGGGGCAGCACTATAAAATCTCCATGTGCGTATTTTGTCAAGTTGGTCCCCACCCTGATATGTCATTAGATGCTGCTAGGACGCAAACCCCCAACAAGTAAAATAATCATCTGTGGAAGTGTTAAACTTCAAATTGGCAGACCTGTCCTGAGGTGACATTTAATTTTGTTCTGTGTCCTTGGTTGGAAGGGAGGTGTAGCAAAGACACTATAATACTAAGACGGCTCACTCCCTATCTCTCCCATGGTAATGTAAATTTCGCAGTGCCACCTTGTGGTGGGTTTGAGCAACCCAGCTACTGGTTGGTGTTTCACATGTAAACACATACAATTATATTATACATCAGATAGGTAAGTATGAATACACATCAATATGAAATTGCTATGAACAAACACACATCAGCATCATCATCATCATTGCCATCATCACACATCTTTCACATTCATATGTACATTTATACATATAATAAAGCATCTGTTTAACCAAGAGAACAGCCAGCGCACCAAGTGGTGGGTTTGATCATTTTAATTACACAGTACAGGCTGAGTGAGCCGTCTTAGTATTATAGGGTCTTTGGGTGTAGGCAGTATGGGTGGAGGGAGGGGGGGGGGGGCGGTGGTGGAGGTGGAGGGGTGGCGGGGCGTCAGGCGACGCGGGTGGGCGAAGAACAGTTCAACTGGAAAAGTGGGTTCTCCCGTCAAGGGACGCACAAATTCACACATTAAAGCAGCCGCACCACTGAAGTGCTTCTTTGTGGTTTGTTTGTTGCTGTTTTAAGTCTTAGCAACATCCAAGGTCATATCAGGATGGGTACCGACTTGTGACAGTGCGCACTCATTTTGTTGTTGTTTTTTGTTTTTTTGTTGTTGAAGATTTATACTGCTATCATGGATAAGCCTGAATAGGTTTGTTTTCACCATTAGACAGTTTCTCGATAGAAAGCCCGAGCCTACACTTTTACCGACCCAAGGGATTTTTAACCTCCCACACCACATAGACATGGTATGAGAGCAACTGGCCTTTGATGACTCTGTAAGTTATACACAGCGGTGGAAATCCAAATTGGCAGAGGTGGGGGGGCACAGGGAATCGAACCACTGACCTTCAGATTAGGAGTCTGACCT
>JASIRB010000543.1:0-27227 GCA_030323885.1 Branchipolynoe longqiensis | reverse complement strand
CATTGCTAAAGGTCCTAGTTGATGATTTTGAAGAAAATTAGTGACATTGAATTATTGTCGATATAGCCTCGAAACGATGACCATGACTAACCCACGATTCTGCACCAAATAGGTGATATTGAAATATGATTTTGATATTGCACCAGAACATTGCTAAAGGTCCTAGTTGATGATTTTGAAGAAAATTAGTGACATTGAATTATTGTCGATATAGCCTCGAAACGATGACCATGCATAACCCACGATTCTGCACCAAATAGGTGATATTGAAATATGATTTTGATATTGCACCAGAACATTGCTAAAGGTCCTAGTTGATGATTTTGAAGAAAATTAGTGACATTGAATTATTGTCGATATAGCCTCGAAACGATGACCATGACTAACCCACGATTCTGCACCAAATAGGTGATATTGAAATATGATTTTGATATTGCACCAGAACATTGCTAAAGGTCCTAGTTGATGATTTTGAAGAAAATTAGTGACATTGAATTATTGTCGATATAGCCTCGAAACGATGACCATGACTAACCCACGATTCTGCACCAAATAGGTGATATTGAAATATGATTTTGATATTGCACCAGAACATTGCTAAAGGTCCTAGTTGATGATTTTGAAGAAAATTAGTGACATTGAATTATTGTCGATATAGCCTCGAAACGATGACCATGACTAACCCACGATTCTGCACCAAATAGGTGATATTGAAATATGATTTTGATATTGCACCAGAACATTGCTAAAGGTCCTAGTTGATGATTTTGAAGAAAATTAGTGACATTGAATTATTGTCGATATAGCCTCGAAACGATGACCATGACTAACCCACGATTCTGCACCAAATAGGTGATATTGAAATATGATTTTGATATTGCACCAGAACATTGCTAAAGGTCCTAGTTGATGATTTTGAAGAAAATTAGTGACATTGAATTATTGTCGATATAGCCTCGAAACGATGACCATGACTAACCCACGATTCTGCACCAAATAGGTGATATTGAAATATGATTTTGATATTGCACCAGAACATTGCTAAAGGTCCTAGTTGATGATTTTGAAGAAAATTAGTGACATTGAATTATTGTCGATATAGCCTCGAAACGATGACCATGACTAACCCACGATTCTGCACGAAATAGGTGATATTGAAATATGATTTTGATATTGCACCAGAACATTGCTAAAGGTCCTAGTTGATGATTTTGAAGAAAATTAGTGACATTGAATTATTGTCGATATAGCCTCGAAACGATGACCATGACTAACCCACGATTCTGCACCAAATAGGTGATATTGAAATATGATTTTGATATTGCACCAGAACATTGCTAAAGGTCCTAGTTGATGATTTTGAAGAAAATTAGTGACATTGAATTATTGTCGATATAGCCTCGAAACGATGACCATGACTAACCCACGATTCTGCACCAAATAGGTGATATTGAAATATGATTTTGATATTGCACCAGAACATTGCTAAAGGTCCTAGTTGATGATTTTGAAGAAAATTAGTGACATTGAATTATTGTCGATATAGCCTCGAAACGATGACCATGACTAACCCACGATTCTGCACCAAATAGGTGATATTGAAATATGATTTTGATATTGCACCAGAACATTGCTAAAGGTCCTAGTTGATGATTTTGAAGAAAATTAGTGACATTGAATTATTGTCGATATAGCCTCGAAACGATGACCATGACTAACCCACGATTCTGCACCAAATAGGTGATATTGAAATATGATTTTGATATTGCACCAGAACATTGCTAAAGGTCCTAGTTGATGATTTTGAAGAAAATTAGTGACATTGAATTATTGTCGATATAGCCTCGAAACGATGACCATGACTAACCCACGATTCTGCACCAAATAGGTGATATTGAAATATGATTTTGATATTGCACCAGAACATTGCTAAAGGTCCTAGTTGATGATTTTGAAGAAAATTAGTGACATTGAATTATTGTCGATATAGCCTCGAAACGATGACCATGACTAACCCACGATTCTGCACCAAATAGGTGATATTGAAATATGATTTTGATATTGCACCAGAACATTGCTAAAGGTCCTAGTTGATGATTTTGAAGAAAATGAGTGACATTGAATTATTGTCGATATAGCCACGAAACGATGACCATGACTAACCCACGATTCTGCACCAAATAGGTGATATTGAAACATGATTTTATTGCAACAGAACATTGCTAAAGGTCCTAGTTGATGATTTTTAAGAAAATTAGTGACATTGAATTATTGTCGATATAGCCTCTAAACGATGACCATGACTAACCCACGATTCTGCACCAAATAGGTGATATTGAAACATGATTTTATTGCACCAGAACATTGCAAAAGGTCCTAGTTGATGATTTTGAAGAAAATTAGTGACATTGAATTATTGTCGATATAGCCTCGAAAAGATGACCATGACTAACCCACGATTCTGCACCAAATAGGTGATATTGAAATATGATTTTGATATTGCACCAGAACATTGCTAAAGGTCCTAGTTGATGATTTTGAAGAAAATTAGTGACATTGAATTATTGTCGATATAGCCTCGAAACGATGACCATGACTAACCCACGATTCTGCACCAAATAGGTGATATTGAAATATGATTTTGATATTGCACCAGAACATTGCTAAAGGTCCTAGTTGATGATTTTGAAGAAAATTAGTGACATTGAATTATGGTATAGCCTCGAAACGATGACCATGACTAACCCTTATTTCAATAAGTGATATTGAAATATGATTTTGATATTGCACCAGAACATTGCTAAAGGTCCTAATTGATGATTTTGAAGAAAATTAGTGACATTGAATTATTGTCGATATAGCCTCGAAACGATGACCATGACTAACCCACGATTCTGCACCAAATAGGTGATATTGAAATATGATTTTGATATTGCACCAGAACATTGCTAAAGGTCCTAGTTGATGATTTTGAAGAAAATTAGTGACATTGAATTATTGTCGATATAGCCTCGAAACGATGACCATGACTAACCCACGATTCTGCACCAAATAGGTGATATTGAAATATGATTTTGATATTGCACCAGAACATTGCTAAAGGTCCTAGTTGATGATTTTGAAGAAAATTAGTGACATTGAATTATTGTCGATATAGCCTCGAAACGATGACCATGACTAACCCACGATTCTGCACCAAATAGGTGATATTGAAATATGATTTTGATATTGCACCAGAACATTGCTAAAGGTCCTAGTTGATGATTTTGAAGAAAATTAGTGACATTGAATTATTGTCGATATAGCCTCGAAACGATGACCATGACTAACCCACGAAATAGGTGATATTGAAATATGATTTTGATATTGCACCAGAACATTGCTAAAGGTCCTAGTTGATGATTTTGAAGAAAATTAGTGACATTGAATTATTGTCGATATAGCCTCGAAACGATGACCATGACTAACCCACGATTCTGCACCAAATAGGTGATATTGAAATATGATTTTGATATTGCACCAGAACATTGCTAAAGGTCCTAGTTGATGATTTTGAAGAAAATTAGTGACATTGAATTATTGTCGATATAGCCTCGAAACGATGACCATGACTAACCCACGATTCTGCACCAAATAGGTGATATTGAAATATGATTTTGATATTGCACCAGAACATTGCTAAAGGTCCTAGTTGATGATTTTGAAGAAAATTAGTGACATTGAATTATTGTCGATATAGCCTCGAAACGATGACCATGACTAACCCACGATTCTGCACCAAATAGGTGATATTGAAATATGATTTTGATATTGCACCAGAACATTGCTAAAGGTCCTAGTTGATGATTTTGAAGAAAATTAGTGACATTGAATTATTGTCGATATAGCCTCGAAACGATGACCATGACTAACCCACGATTCTGCACCAAATAGGTGATATTGAAATATGATTTTGATATTGCACCAGAACATTGCTAAAGGTCCTAGTTGATGATTTTGAAGAAAATTAGTGACATTGAATTATTGTCGATATAGCCTCGAAACGATGACCATGACTAACCCACGATTCTGCACCAAATAGGTGATATTGAAATATGATTTTGATATTGCACCAGAACATTGCTAAAGGTCCTAGTTGATGATTTTGAAGAAAATTAGTGACATTGAATTATTGTCGATATAGCCTCGAAACGATGACCATGACTAACCCACGATTCTGCACCAAATAGGTGATATTGAAATATGATTTTGATATTGCACCAGAACATTGCTAAAGGTCCTAGTTGATGATTTTGAAGAAAATTAGTGACATTGAATTATTGTCGATATAGCCTCGAAACGATGACCATGACTAACCCACGATTCTGCACCAAATAGGTGATATTGAAATATGATTTTGATATTGCACCAGAACATTGCTAAAGGTCCTAGTTGATGATTTTGAAGAAAATTAGTGACATTGAATTATTGTCGATATAGCCTCGAAATGATGACCATGACTAACCCACGATTCTGCACCAAATAGGTGATATTGTGTGTAACAAGCAGTGTGTTATGTGTGTTATGTGTGTAGCACACAGTGTGTTATGTGTGTGCCACACAGTGTGTTATGTGTGTATCCCACACAGTGTGCTATATGTGTGGAACACAGTGTGTTATGAGTGTAAGACATTGTGTTCTGTGTGTGTACCACACATTGTCATGTGTGTATGCACAGTGTGTTATGTGTGTGTACCACACAGTCTGTTGTGTGTAACAAACAGTGTGTTATGTGTGTTTACCACACAGTGTGTTATGTGTGTAGCACACAGTGTGTTATGTGTGTGGCACACAGTGTGTTATGTGTGTGTAACACACAGTGTGTTATGTGTGTAGCACAGTGTGTTATGTGTGTAACACAGAGTGTGTTATGTGTGTGTAACACAGTGTGTTATGTGTGTGTAACACACAGTGTGTTATATAGTGTGGTATGATATGTATTCCCGTATTGATTTTTTTGCAGTTCTGGCTTCAATAGGGTTCAGGCTAACAGAAAATGATAGGGTCCAAATTTTCAGACCCCTCCCCCCTTCGTGGGGGGGGGGGTCATTTCCGTTTTGAGACCCCCGCAACTGACCATTCACCTATCTCCGGAAGTTATTCACCGATTTTCATACTTGAAGTGTCGATTTGTAGATTTTCAGGTATGCTGAAGCGACTGGAAGTGTAAGTTTTCACTTCCAGTTGACAAGTTAGGGTTTGACTCTGACTCATGTGCCTTCCGGATGGACACCAGCAAGTATCCTCATCATGTATGATCTGATTTCTTAGTTTTGAGAGATTTAAGCATACTGTGTTACACACACATAACACACATAACAGTGTGTTATGTGTGTGTACCACACAGTCTGTTGTGTGTAACAAACAGTGTGTTATGTGTGTTTTACCACACAGTGTGTTATGTGTGTGTGCCACACAGTGTGTTATGTGTGTAACACAGAATGTGTTATGTGTGTGTAACACAGTGTGTTATGTGTGTGTAACACACAGTGTGTTATATGTGTTTACTTCAAAAAGTATTTTTTCTGACTCTCGGTTCATCATATAGGGTCTCCGAACACCAAAACTAATGACACTATTTTTTCTTTCAGGTCTGAAGCTTGGTGATAGACTTGACTACAGATCTTCCAGAATGTCAAATTTGTATTCCAGATACTCCAATTAAAATGGACCATATAAATGATTGTCATCAGCATGATTTCATTTATGTTTTTCAGATGTGTTAAAACAGTTTTGAGCCCCGTCAGAAATACTTTTTGCCAGCATTATTAACAAGATCAGTAAATCACATACGGCCGATATGTCTGCAGGGGAGGATAAGGTTTGCATGATTTGTAAAGAATGTGCCAAATCAAACAGGTGATTGGTGAACAATCCAGCCATGACAGATGAACTTTTACGATGCTGCCGGGAGAGGGTGTCTCTTGGTGACACTCAAAGTGACATTCATAAACTCATTAACTATTGAATCAGTTGTCCAGCTTGAATGAAGAAGAACTCAAATCCATTCGATATCATAGTGAATGTCGGAACCTATCATCAACAAGACTAAGATTGAACACCTTAGTAAGCGACCCCGAACCGATTCACCTATTTGTGCTCCACGAAGACGAGGGCGACCTTCAAGTGCTGAGGGATCGGTACGGCCAAAGCAGTCAAAGACTGTCCCAAAGGAAGAAGTGTGTATGTTCTCCACCTGTGACTTTTGCCCCAGGACTGACTCAGAGCCAATGCACTGTGTTCTTACTGATGCAATGGGTAAACCAGCAAACCCTGGATGACCAGGTCAGAGTTTGTGTAGCCGACCTTGAGGGACCGGGTGACGCATCAGCTCTTGAAAAGCACTATTATCGGACATATTTGCACTCTGCCCAGAGAATATCATTGAAGACGTATCGCAGTAATGTATCGCTTTTTTGCTCACTATGTGATGAACAATTGCTCCTTGCTATTCAGAACACCCTTCGTGACGATGATGTTACATTGAGCATGGCTGAGGTCAATGATGAATACTTGTCAATTCTGAAAAGGTACCACATAGATATTAACGAGATTGAGAACTATTGGAAATACCTCAAAAGACTCATCAGCGAGCGTCTTCCAGATGTTAAGTTTGTCGTCTCACTGAGACAAAATGAGCCTGACAATGTTGTTCTCCCCACTGCTCTCAGCAAGGCCATGGATCTCAGGTACTCAATGTTGGATGATGGTGAAAAAGGTGGTCACCTCAGGACGGTCGCCAAACTTCTGCGAGAAGAGATGATGCAACAACTCAGTTGTTCTTTCACAGGAATCTTCAGAAACTTTGAAAATCTGTCTTTACTACAGTTTTTCTGAGCCACCTGCTCTTTGGTAGTGATGTCGTCAAAGTGTCTGGAATACGGGACCCGGAGGTGGACAAAACTGTCGACGTCACAAGCCAATTTCTAGTTCAGAATACTCGGACTGATTGCCAGGTAAAACACCAGCCGAAGAAAGACAATGCATTCTGACAAACGGTCCAAACCCCTCTCTCGATCGTCCTCCTGGCTGTCCACTCTAGAGTGTGCGACAAGAATATCATCGAGAACCTCTCAGCTGTCTATGTCGGAAGTGACTACCTGAAGATCATTGACTTAGAGAAATGAGTTGAGCAGTGTGTTCTCCAGCGAATGAAGGAGGCTGGTGGATTTTGTTTTCCAGACTTTGCCAAGAAGGGTCTGAACACATGGTTTGCGATAGATAATATTGACCTTTTGGAAGACACACCGACGGGGCAAGGAACCTTCCATGGAACAGTGATTGTTATGTTTCAGCAAGATGAAGATGGGGAGTTGATGAACCGACCACTTGAAATACCAGAAAAGCTTGTTTCACAGACACATCTGGCCTTTGAAGTGAACATGGTGCAAGACCAAATCATCAAAACAACCCCATTGAGATTTGAGGTCTACGAAATGGGAAAACTATATTCACGTGCGTTGAAGATTCAACAGTCAGTTGGGAACACCAATTGGATCATCATGCTCTTGGTAAAACGGTCGATGGCAGTGGCCTGGATACATGTGCCATTGAAAGTGGTGTATACACATCAGCAGCTCTTCATGGGATCTTTGGTGGCAAAGCTTCCCAAAGCTTTCGTGTGTCGTGTCTACCATTCAAAAGGTCCAAGAACCCTACCATCACCCAGGTGGGAGTTGTTCCAGTGAAAGAACTTGGAAGGCGAGATGCTTCCACCAACTCGTGCTTCCACATATCATCCGTGCAAACTACATCACAATGCGGGACAAATCATACCCAGATAATTGTCCGACCCTTCCTCCAATTGAAGAAAATGCATCCTGTCTGTACACACACATAACACAGTGGGTTATATGTGTGTACCACAGTGTATTATGTGTGTGTACCACACAGTCTGTTATGTGTGCAACTGTTATGTGTACCACACAGTGTGCTATGTGTGTGCAACACACAGTGTGTTATGGGTGTAAGACATTGTGTTATGTGTGTGTACACACATAACACAATGCTATGTGTGTACATAACACAGTGGGTTATATGTGTGTAACCCACTGTGCTACACAATGTTATGTGGTACACACACATTGTGTTATGTGTGTGTACCACACATTGTTATGTGTGTATGCACAGTGTGTTATGTGTGTAACACACAGTGTGTTATATGTGTGTACCACACAGTCTGGTGTGTGTAACAAACAGTGCGTTATGTGTCTTTACCACACAGTGTGTTGTGTGTGTAGCACACATTGTGTGGTACACACGCATCCTGTCTGTGCACACACATAACACAGTGGGTTATGTGTGTACCACAGTGTGTTATGTGAGTACCACACAGTGTGTTATGTGTGTGTGCCTCACAGTATGTTATGTGTGTAACACAGAATGTGTGTAACACACAGTGTGTTATGTGTGTTACACACACAGTGTGTTATATGTGTGTACCACACAGTGTGTTATGTGTGCCACACATTGTGTTATGTGTGTGTACCACACAGTGTGTTATGCGTGTAACAGACAGTGTGTTTACCACACAGTGTGATATGTGTGTGCAACACACAGTGTGTTATGTGTGTACCACACATTGTGTGGTACACACGCATCCTGTCTGTACACACACATAACACAGTGGATTATGTGTGTACCATAGTGTGTTATGTGTGTGTACCACACAGACTGTTATGTGTGTAACACACAGTGTGTTATGTGTGTACCACACAGTGTGCTATTTGTGTGCAACACATATAGCACACTGTGTAAGACATTGTGTTATGTGTGTACCACACAGTGTGCTATATGTGTGCAACACACAGTGTGTTATGAGTGTAAGACATTGTGCTATGTGTGTGTACCACACATTGTCATGTGTGTATGCACAGTGTGTTATGTGTGTAACGCACAGTGTGTTATGTGTGTGTACCACACAGTCTGTTGTGTGTAACAAACAGTGTGTTATGTGTGTTTCCCACACAGTGTCATGTGTGTATGCACAGTGTGTTATGTGTGTAACGCACAGTGTGTTATGTGTGTGTACCACACAGTCTGTTGTGTGTAACAAACAGTGTGTTATGTGTGTTTACCACACAGTGTGTTATGTGTGTAGCACTCAGTGTGTTATGTACACACATAACACATTGTGTAACACACTGTGTGTTACACAATGTGTGTGTAACACACAGTGTGTTATGTGTGTAACACGCAGTGTGTTATATGTGTTTACCACACAGTGTGATATGTGTGTGCAACACACAGTGTGTTATGTGTGTACCACACATTGTGTGGTACACACGCATCCTGTCTGTACACACACATAACACAGTGGGTTATGTGTGTGTACCACAGTGTGTTATGTGTGTACCACACAGTCTGTTATGTGTGTAACACACAGTGTGTTATGTGTGTACCACACAGTGTGCTATGTGTGTGCAACACACAGTGTGTTATGAGTGTAAGACATTGTGTTATGTGTGTGTACCACACAGTCTGTTGTGTGTAACAAACTGTGTTATGTCTGTTTACCACACAGTGTGTTATGTGTGTAGCATACAGTGTGTTATGTGTGTGGCACACAGTGTGTTATGTGTGTACCACACAGTCTGTTGTGTGTAACAAACAGTGTGTTATGTGTGTTTACCACACACTGCGTTATGTGTGTAACACACATTGTGTGGTACACACGCATCCTGTCTGTGCACACACATAACACAGTGGGTTATGTGTGTACCACAGTGTGTTATGTGTGTACCACACAGTGTGTTATGTGTGTGTGCCTCACAGTGTGTTATGTGTGTGTAACACAGAATGTGTGTAACAAACAGTGTGTTATGTGTGTTACACACAGTGTGTTATATGTGTGTACCACACAGTGTGTTATGTGTGCCACACATTGTATTATGTGTGTGTACCACACAGTGTTATGCGCATAACACGCAGTGTGTTATATGTGTTTACCACACAGTGTGATGTGTGTGTGCAACACACAGTGTGTCATGTGTGTACCACACATTGTGTGGTACACACGCATCCTGTCTGTACACACACATAACACAGTGGATTATGTGTGTACCATAGTGTGTTATGTGTGTGTACCACACAGTCTGTTATGTGTGTAACACACAGTGTGTTATGTGTGTACCACACAGTGTGCTATATGTGTGCAACACATATAGCACACTGTGTAAGACATTGTGTTATGTGTGTACCACACAGTGTGCTATATGTGTGCAACACACAGTGTGTTATGAGTGTAAGACATTGTGTTATGTGTGTGTACCACACATTGTCATGTGTGTATGCACAGTGTGTTATGTGTGTAACACACAGTGTGTTATGTGTGTGTACCACACAGTCTGTTGTGTGTAACAAACAGTGTGTTATGTGTGTTTACCACACATTGTCATGTGTGTATGCACAGTGTGTTATGTGTGTAACACACAGTGTGTTATGTGTGTGTACCACACAGTCTGTTGTGTGTAACAAACAGTGTGTTATGTGTGTTTACCACACAGTGTGTTATGTGTGTAGCACACAGTGTGTTATGTACACACATAACACATTGTGTAACACACTGTGTGCTACACAATGTGTGTAACACACAGTGTGATGTGTGTGTGCAACACACAGTGTGTTATGTGTGTACCACACATTGTGTGGTACACACGCATCCTGTCTAACACAGTGTTATGTGTGTGTACCACACAGTCTGTTATGTGTGTAACACACAGTGTGTTATGTGTGTACCACACAGTGTGCTATGTGTGTGCAACACAGTGTGTTATGAGTGTAAGACATTGTGTTATGTGTGTGTACCACACAGTCTGTTGTGTGTAACAAACTGTGTTATGTCTGTTTACCACACAGTGTGTTGTGTGTAGCATACAGTGTGTTATGTGTGTGGCACACAGTGTGTTATGTGTGTGTAACACACAGTGTGTTATGTGTGTACCACACAGTCTGGTGTGTGTAACAAACAGTGTGTTATGTGTGTTTACCACACACTGCGTTATGTGTGTAGCACACATTGTGTGGTACACACGCATCCTGTCTGTGCACACACATAACACAGTGGGTTATGTGTGTACCACAGTGTGTTATGTGTGTACCACACAGTGTGTTATGTGTGTGTGCCTCACAGTGTGTTATGTGTGTGTAACACAGAATGTGTGTAACAAACAGTGTGTTATGTGTGTTACACACAGTGTGTTATATGTGTGTACCACACAGTGTGTTATGTGTGCCACACATTGTATTATGTGTGTGTACCACACAGTGTTATGCACGTAACACGCAGTGTGTTATATGTGTTTACCACACCGTGTGATGTGTGTGTGCAACACACAGTGTGTCATGTGTGTACCACACATTGTGTGGTACACACGCATCCTGTCTGTACACACACATAACACAGTGGATTATGTGTGTACCATAGTGTGTTATGTGTGTGTACCACACAGACTGTTATGTGTGTAACACACAGTGTGTTATGTGTGTACCACACAGTGTGCTATATGTGTGCAACACATATAGCACACTGTGTAAGACATTGTGTTATGTGTCTACCACACAGTGTGCTATATGTGTGCAACACACAGTGTGTAATGAGTGTAAGATATTGTGTTATGTGTGTGAACCACACTTTGTCATGTGTGTATGCACAGTGTGTTATGTGTGTAACGCACAGTTTGTTATGTGTGTGTACCACACAGTCTGTTGTGTGTAACAAACAGTGTGTTATGTGTGTTTCCCACACAGTGTCATATGTGTATGCACAGTGTGTTATGTGTGTAACGCACAGTGTGTTATGTGTGTGTACCACACAGTCTGTTGTGTGTAACAAACAGTGTGTTATGTGTGTTTACCACACAGTCTGTTATGTGTGTAGCACACAGTGTGTTATGTACACACATAACACATTGTGTAACACACTGTGTGCTGCACAATGTGTGTGTAACACACAGTGTGTTATGCGTGTAACACGCAGTGTCTTATATGTGTTTACCACACAGTGTGATGTGTGTGTGCAACATATGTGTGTACCATAACGCATCCTGTCTAACACAGTGGGTTATGTGTGTGTACCACAGTGTATTATGTGTGTGTACCACACCGTCTGTTATGTGTGTAACACACAGTGTGTTATGTGTGTACCACACAGTGTGCTATATGTGTGCAATATGTCTTATGAGTGTAAGACATTGTGTTATGTGTGTGTACCACACAGTCTGTTGTGTGTAACAAACGGTGTTATGTCTGTTTACCACACAGTGTGTTGTCTGTAGCATACAGTGTGTTATGTGTGTGGCACACAGTGTGTTATGTGTGTGTAACACACAGTGTGTTATGTGTGTACCACACAGTCTGGTGTGTGTAACAAACAGTGTGTTATGTGTGTTTACCACACACTGCGTTATGTGTGTAGCACACATTGTGTGGTACACACGCATCCTGTCTGTGCACACACATAACACAGTGGGTTATGTGTGTACCACAGTGTGTTATGTGTGTACCACACAGTGTGTTATGTGTGTGTGCCTCACAGTGTGTTATGTGTGTGTAACACAGAATGTGTGTAACAAACAGTGTGTTATGTGTGTTACACACAGTGTGTTATGTGTGCCACACATTGTATTATGTGTGTGTACCACACAGTGTTATGCGCGTAACACGCAGTGTGTTATATGTGTTTACCACACCGTGTGATGTGTGTGTGCAATGTGTGTAACACACATTGTCTGTACACACACATAACACAGTGGGTTATGTGTGTGTACCACAGTGTATTATGTGTGTGTACCACACAGTGTGTTATGTGTGTAACACACAGTGTGTTATGTGTGTACCACACAGTCTGGTGTGTGTTACAAACAGTGTGTTATGTGTGTTTACCACACACTGTGTTATGTGTGTTATGTGTGTGTGCCTCCCAGTGTGTTATGTGTGTGTAACACAGAATGTGTGTAACAAACAGTGTCTTATGTGTGCCACACATTGTATTATGTGTGTGTACCACACAGTGTTATGCGCGTAACACGCAGTGTGTTATATGTGTTTACCACACAGTGTGATGTGTGTGTGCAACACACAGTGTGTCATGTGTGTACCACACATTGTGTGGTACACACGCATCCTGTCTGTACACACACATAACACAGTGGATTATGTGTGTACCATAGTGTGTTATGTGTGTGTACCACACAGACTGTTATGTGTGTAACACACAGTGTGTTATGTGTGTACCACACAGTGTGCTATATGTGTGCAACACATATAGCACACTGTGTAATACATTGTGTTATGTGTGTACCACACAGTGTGCTATATGTGTGCAACACACAGTGTGTTATGAGTGTAAGACATTGTGTTATGTGTGTGAACCACACTTTGTCATGTGTGTATGCACAGGGTGTTATGTGTGTAACGCACAGTGTGTTATGTGTGTGTACCACACATTCTGTTGTGTGTAACAAACAGTGTGTTATGTGTGTTTCCCACACAGTGTCATTTGTGTATGCACAGTGTGTTATGTGTGTAACACACAGTGTGTTATGTGTGTGTACCACACAGTCTGTTGTGTGTAACAAACAGTGTGTTATGTGTGTTTACCACACAGTGTGTTATGTGTGTAGCACACAGTGTGTTATGTACACACATAACACATTGTGTAACACACTGTGTGCTACACAATGTGTGTGTAACACACAATGTGTTATGCGTGTAACACGCAGTGTGTTATATGTGTTTACCACACAGTGTGATGTGTGTGTGCAACACACAGTGTGTTATGTGTGTACCACACATTGTGTGGTACACACGCATCCTGTCTAACACAGTGGGTTATGTGTGTGTACCACAGTGTATTATGTGTGTGTACCACACAGTCTGTTTTGTGTGTAACACACAGTGTGTTATGTGTGTACCACACAGTGTGCTATGTGTGTGCAACACAGTGTTTTATGAGTGTAAGACATTGTGTTATGTGTGTGTACCACACAGTCTGTTGTGTGTAACAAACTGTGTTATGTCTGTTTACCACACAGTGTGTTGTGTGTAGCATACAGTGTGTTATGTGTGTGGCACACAGTGTGTTATGTGTGTGTAACACACAGTGTGTTATGTGTGTACCACACAGTCTGGTGTGTGTAACAAACAGTGTGTTATGTGTGTTTACCACACACTGCGTTATGTGTGTAGCACACATTGTGTGGTACACACGCATCCTGTCTGTGCACACACATAACACAGTGGGTTATGTGTGTACCACAGTGTGTTATGTGTGTACCACACAGTGTGTTATGTGTGTGTGCCTCACAGTGTGTTATGTGTGTGTAACACAGAATGTGTGTAACAAACAGTGTGTTATGTGTGTTACACACAGTGTGTTATATGTGTGTACCACACAGTGTGTTATGTGTCCCACACATTGTATTATGTGTGTGTACCACACAGTGTTATGCGCGTAACACGCAGTGTGTTATATGTGTTTATCACACCGTGTGATGTGTGTGTGCAATGTGTGTAACACACATTGTCTGTACACACACATAACACAGTGGGTTATGTGTGTGTACCACAGTGTATTATGTGTGTGTACCACACAGTGTGTTATGTGTGTAACACACAGTGTGTTATGTGTGTACCACACAGTCTGGTGTGTGTTACAAACAGTGTGTTATGTGTGTTTACCACACACTGTGTTATGTGTGTAACACACATTGTGTGGTACACACGCATCCTGTCACACACAGTGTGCTATATGTGTGCAACCACACAGTGTGCTATGAGTGTAAGACATTGTGTTATGTGTGTGAACCACACTTTGTCATGTGTGTATGCACAGTATGTTATATGTGTAACGCACAGTGTGTTATGTGTGTGTACCACACAGTCTGTTGTCTGTAACAAACAGTGTGTTATGTGTGTTTCCCACACAGTGTCATGTGTGTATGCACAGTGTGTTATGTGTGTACCACACAGTCTGTTGTGTGTAACAAACAGTGTGTTATGTGTGTTTACCACACAGTGTGTTATGTGTGTACCACACAGTGTGTTATGTACACACATAACACACATAACACAGTGTGTTATGTGTATATAACACACAGTGTGTTATGTGTGTAGCACAGTGTGTTATGTGTTATGTGTGTGTAACACAGAATGTGTTATGTGTGTGTACCACACAGTGTGTTATGTGTGTGTAACACACAGTGTGTTATATGTGTGTACCACACAGTATGTTATGTGTGCCACATATTGTGTTATGTGTGTGTAACACACAGTGTGTTATGCGTGTAACAAGCAGTGTGTTACGTGTTTACCACACAGTGTGATGTGGGTGTGGAACACACAGTGTGTTATGTGTGTACGCATCCTGTCACACACATAACACAGTGGGTTATGTGTGTGTACAACAGTGTGTTATGTGTGTACCACACAGTGTGTTATGTGTGTTATGAGTGTAAGACATTGTGTTATGTGTGTGTACCACACATTGTCATATGTGTATGCACAGTGTCTTATGTGTGCGTACCACACAGTCTGTTGTGTGTAACAAACTGTGTTATGTGTGTTTACCACACAGTGTGTTATGTGTGTAGCATACAGTGTGTTATGTGTGTACCACACAGTTTGATATGTGTGTGTGCCACACAGTGTGTTATGTGTGTAACACAGAATGTGTTATGTGTGTGTACCACACAGTGTGTTATGTGTGTGTAACACACAGTGTGTTATATGTGTGTACCACACAGTGTGTTATGTGTGCCACACATTGTGTTATGTGTGTGTACCACACAGTGTGTTATGCGTGTACCACCGTGTATTATGTGTGTGTACCACAGTCTGTTATGTGTAACACACAGTGTACCACACTCATAACAGTGTGTTATGAGTGTCTTATGTGTGAGTACCACACATTGTTATGTGTGTATGCACAGTGTGTTATAAGTGTAACACGCAGAGTGTGTTATGTGTGTGTACCACACAGTCTGTTGTGTGTAACCAACACAGTGTGTTACGTGTGTAGCACACAGTGTGTTATGCAGTGTGTTATGTGTGTGTAACACACAGTGTGTTATGTGTGTAGCACAGTGTGTTATGTGTGTGCCACAGTGTGTTATGTGTGTAACACAGAGTGTGTTATGTGTGTGTACCACAAGGTGCGTTATGTATGTGTAACACACAGTGTGTTATATCTGTGTACCACACAGTGTGTTATGTGTGCCACACATTGCGTTATGTCTGCGCAGTGTGTTATCTCATCTGTTTACCACACAGTGTGATGTGTGTGTGCAACACACAGTGTGTTATGTGTGTACCACACATTGTGTGGTACACACGCATCCTGTCTGTACACACACATAACACCGTGGGCTATGTGTGTGTACCACAGTGTGTACCACACAATCTGTTATGTGTGTAACACACAGTGTTTTATGTGTCTACCACACAGTGTGCTATGTGTGTGCAACACACAGTGTGTTATGAGTGTAAGACATTGTGTTATGTGTGTGTACCACACAGTCTGTTGTGTGTAACAAACTGTGTTATGTGTGTTTACCACACAGTGTGTTATGTGTGTAGCATACAGTGTGTTATGTGTGTAGCACAGTGTGTTATGTGTGTACCACACAGTGTGATATGTGTGTGTGCCACACAGTGTGTTATGTGTGTAACACAGAATGTGTTATGTGTGTGTACCACACAGTGTGTTATGTGTGCAACACACAGTGTGTTATGAGTGTAAGACATTGTGTTATGTGTGTGTACCACACATTGTCATGTGTGTATGCACAGTGTGTTATGTGTGTAACACACAGTGTGTTATGTGTGTGTACCACAGTGTGTTATGTATGTGTAACACACAGTGTGTTATGTGTGTGCCACACAGTGTGTTATGTGTGCCACACATTGTGTTATATGTGTTTACCACACAGTGTGATGTGTGTGTGCAACACACAGTGTGTTATGTGTGTACCACACATTGTGTGGTACACACGCATCCTGTCTGTACACACACATAACACAGTGGGCTATGTGTGTGTACCACACAGTGTGCTATGTGTATGCAACACACAGTGTGTTATGTGTGTATCACACATTGTGTTATGTGTGTGTACCACACAGTGGGCTATGTGTGGACCACACAGTGTGTTATATGTGTACCACACAGTGTGTGATGTGTGTACCACACAGTGTACTATGTGTGTGCAACACATTGTCTTATGTGTGTGCACCACACAGTGTGCTATGGGTGGACCACACAGTGTGTTATTTGTGTACCTCACAGTTTGTTATATGTGTACCACACAGTGTGTTATGTGCATGTACATGTGTGTTATGTGTGTGTGTTATGTGTGTGTACATACAGTGTGCTATGTGTGTGCAACACACAGTGTGTTATATGTGTGCCACAGTGTGTGTTATGTGTGTGGACCACACAGTTTGCTATGTGTGTAACACACAGTGTGTACCAGACATTGTGTTATGTGTGTGTACCACACAGTGTGTTATGTGTGGAACACACATTGTGTTATGTGTGTAGCACACATAACACACAGTGTGTGACACACTGTGTAACACACTGTTTTGTGTGTGAAACACTGTGTAACACACAGTGCTATGTGTGTACCACCCGGTGTGTTATGTATGTACCAGACAGTGTATTATGTGTCATGTGTATTATGTGTCTGTAACACACAGTATGTTTGTTTGTTGTTTGTTTGTTGTTGTTTTACGTCCTAGCAACATCTAAGGTCATATCAGGACGGGTGTACCACACAGTATGTTATGTGTGTACCACACAGTGTATTATTTGTGTACCACACAGTGTGGTATGTGTGTGTATGTACAGACAGTGTGTTATGTGTGTGCAATAGTGTGTTAAATGTCTGCTATGTGTGTGAAACACACAGTGTGATATGTGTACCAACGTGTGTTATGTGCAACACACAGTGTGGGTGCACCACACATTGTGGTATGTGTTATGTGTGTAACACAGTGTTATGTGTGTAACACAGTATTATGTGCACACAGTGTGCTATATGTGTGCAACCCACAGTATGTTATGTTATGTGTGCAACCCACAGTATGTTATGTCACTTTAACTGTATGTTATGTGTGTACCACACACATTGAGGACCACACAGTGGGTTATGTGTGTACCACACAGTGTGCTATGTGTGTACCACACACTATACCACACTGTGGTATACTGTGTGGTATACTGGTGCAATATACTGTGGTATCCTGTGTGGTTGTTCTGGTGCAATATCAAAATCATATTTCAATATCACCTATTTGGTGCAGAATCGTGGGTTAGTCATGGTCATCGTTTCGAGGCTATATCGACAATAATTCAATGTCACTAATTTTCTTCAAAATCATCAACTAGGACCTTTAGCAATGTTCTGGTGCAATATCAAAATCATATTTCAATATCACCTATTTGGTGCAGAATCGTGGGTTAGTCATGGTCATCGTTTCGAGGCTATATCGACAATAATTCAATGTCACTAATTTTCTTCAAAATCATCAACTAGGACCTTTAGCAATGTTCTGGTGCAATATCAAAATCATATTTCAATATCACCTATTTGGTGCAGAATCGTGGGTTAGTCATGGTCATCGTTTCGAGGCTATATCGACAATAATTCAATGTCACTAATTTTCTTCAAAATCATCAACTAGGACCTTTAGCAATGTTCTGGTGCAATATCAAAATCATATTTCAATATCACCTATTTGGTGCAGAATCGTGGGTTAGTCATGGTCATCGTTTCGAGGCTATATCGACAATAATTCAATGTCACTAATTTTCTTCAAAATCATCAACTAGGACCTTTAGCAATGTTCTGGTGCAATATCAAAATCATATTTCAATATCACCTATTTGGTGCAGAATCGTGGGTTAGTCATGGTCATCGTTTCGAGGCTATATCGACAATAATTCAATGTCACTAATTTTCTTCAAAATCATCAACTAGGACCTTTAGCAATGTTCTGGTGCAATATCAAAATCATATTTCAATATCACCTATTTGGTGCAGAATCGTGGGTTAGTCATGGTCATCGTTTCGAGGCTATATCGACAATAATTCAATGTCACTAATTTTCTTCAAAATCATCAACTAGGACCTTTAGCAATGTTCTGGTGCAATATCAAAATCATATTTCAATATCACCTATTTGGTGCAGAATCGTGGGTTAGTCATGGTCATCGTTTCGAGGCTATATCGACAATAATTCAATGTCACTAATTTTCTTCAAAATCATCAACTAGGACCTTTAGCAATGTTCTGGTGCAATATCAAAATCATATTTCAATATCACCTATTTGGTGCAGAATCGTGGGTTAGTCATGGTCATCGTTTCGAGGCTATATCGACAATAATTCAATGTCACTAATTTTCTTCAAAATCATCAACTAGGACCTTTAGCAATGTTCTGGTGCAATATCAAAATCATATTTCAATATCACCTATTTGGTGCAGAATCGTGGGTTAGTCATGGTCATCGTTTCGAGGCTATATCGACAATAATTCAATGTCACTAATTTTCTTCAAAATCATCAACTAGGACCTTTAGCAATGTTCTGGTGCAATATCAAAATCATATTTCAATATCACCTATTTGGTGCAGAATCGTGGGTTAGTCATGGTCATCGTTTCGAGGCTATATCGACAATAATTCAATGTCACTAATTTTCTTCAAAATCATCAACTAGGACCTTTAGCAATGTTCTGGTGCAATAAAATCATGTTTCAATATCACCTATTTGGTGCAGAATCGTGGGTTAGTCATGGTCATCGTTTCGAGGCTATATCGACAATAATTCAATGTCACTAATTTTCTTCAAAATCATCAACTAGGACCTTTAGCAATGTTCTGGTGCAATATCAAAATCATATTTCAATATCACCTATTTGGTGCAGAATCGTGGGTTAGTCATGGTCATCGTTTCGAGGCTATATCGACAATAATTCAATGTCACTAATTTTCTTCAAAATCATCAACTAGGACCTTTAGCAATGTTCTGGTGCAATATCAAAATCATATTTCAATATCACCTATTTCGTGCAGAATCGTGGGTTAGTCATGGTCATCGTTTCGAGGCTATATCGACAATAATTCAATGTCACTAATTTTCTTCAAAATCATCAACTAGGACCTTTAGCAATGTTCTGGTGCAATATCAAAATCATATTTCAATATCACCTATTTCGTGCAGAATCGTGGGTTAGTCATGGTCATCGTTTCGAGGCTATATCGACAATAATTCAATGTCACTAATTTTCTTCAAAATCATCAACTAGGACCTTTAGCAATGTTCTGGTGCAATATCAAAATCATATTTCAATATCACCTATTTCGTGCAGAATCGTGGGTTAGTCATGGTCATCGTTTCGAGGCTATATCGACAATAATTCAATGTCACTAATTTTCTTCAAAATCATCAACTAGGACCTTTAGCAATGTTCTGGTGCAATATCAAAATCATATTTCAATATCACCTATTTCGTGCAGAATCGTGGGTTAGTCATGGTCATCGTTTCGAGGCTATATCGACAATAATTCAATGTCACTAATTTTCTTCAAAATCATCAACTAGGACCTTTAGCAATGTTCTGGTGCAATATCAAAATCATATTTCAATATCACCTATTTCGTGCAGAATCGTGGGTTAGTCATGGTCATCGTTTCGAGGCTATATCGACAATAATTCAATGTCACTAATTTTCTTCAAAATCATCAACTAGGACCTTTAGCAATGTTCTGGTGCAATATCAAAATCATATTTCAATATCACCTATTTCGTGCAGAATCGTGGGTTAGTCATGGTCATCGTTTCGAGGCTATATCGACAATAATTCAATGTCACTAATTTTCTTCAAAATCATCAACTAGGACCTTTAGCAATGTTCTGGTGCAATATCAAAATCATATTTCAATATCACCTATTTCGTGCAGAATCGTGGGTTAGTCATGGTCATCGTTTCGAGGCTATATCGACAATAATTCAATGTCACTAATTTTCTTCAAAATCATCAACTAGGACCTTTAGCAATGTTCTGGTGCAATATCAAAATCATATTTCAATATCACCTATTTCGTGCAGAATCGTGGGTTAGTCATGGTCATCATTTAGACCGACCCCCGAAAAAAAAAGCTATATCGACAATAATTCAATGTCACTAATTTTCTTCAAAATCATCAACTAGGAACTTTAGCAATGTTCTGGTGCAATATCAAAATCATATTTCAATATCACCTATTTCGTGCAGAATCGGGGGTTAGTCATGGTCATCGTTTCGAGGCTATATCGACAATAATTCAATGTCACTAATTTTCTTCAAAATCATCAACTAGCACCTTTAGCAATGTTCTGGTGCAATATCAAAATAATATTTCAATATCACCTATTTGGTGCAGAATCGTGGGTTAGTCATGGTCATCGTTTCAAAGCTATATCGACAATAATTCAATGTCACTAATTTTCTTCAAAATCATCAACTAGGACCTTTAGCAATGTTCTGGTGCAATATAAAAATCATATTTCAATATCACCTATTTCGTGCAGA
Source organism: Branchipolynoe longqiensis (assembly GCA_030323885.1). Classification (NCBI taxonomy): domain Eukaryota; kingdom Metazoa; phylum Annelida; class Polychaeta; order Phyllodocida; family Polynoidae; genus Branchipolynoe; species Branchipolynoe longqiensis. The sequence goes on along the minus strand of JASIRB010000543.1, from coordinate 5,616 downwards.
ATCGTGGGTTAGTCATGGTCATCGTTTCTAGGCTATATCGACAATAATTCAATGTCACTAATTTTCTTCAAAATCATCAACTAGGACCTTTAGCAATGTTCTGGTGCAATATCAAAATCATATTTCAATATAACCTATTTGGTGCAGAATCGTGGGTTAGTCATCGTCATCGTTTCGAGGCTATATCGACAATAATTCATAAATATGAATGCAATAATTCATAAAAATGGTGCAATATCATAAATTATCTTTAAAATCATCAACTAGGACCTTTTGCAATGTTCTGGTGCAATAAAATCATGTTTCAATATCACCTATTTGGTGCAGAATCGTGGGTTAGTCATGATCATCGTCTCGATGCTCAATCAATCAATCAATAGTTCCATCCTCTAGTCGAGGGTTGGATGCAATGGTTCTCCACTTGTCCCGATGTTGTGCTGTTCTGATAGACTGTGAATAATTCAAGCCTGTCCACTGTGAAATATTTGTAAACCATGATGTTCTTGGTCTCCCTCTCCCTCTGCTGCCATTCACCTTCCCTTCCAACAATGTACGGTATATTGAACTCTGACGAATGATGTGGCCAAAATAAATAAGTTTCTTTGTCTGTATAGTGGCAAACAAGCTTTTCTTATTTTTAATTTTTCTGAGAACTTCTTTGTTGGTGATCTTCTTTGTCCATGATATTTTCATCATCCTTCGATAAGTCCACATCTCAAATGCTGCTAAACGTTTGTACATTTTCTTAGAGATTGTCCATGTCTCTGCCCCATACATTAGAGTAGACCACACATAACACTGAAGAATACGCTTCCTTGTTTGTATTAATATCTTACTTGATGTTAACACTCTATACATTTTGGAGAATGTTGTTCGGGCTATTGTTATCCTTCTTTTAATTTCTTCCTCACATCTCCCATCATTTGTAATCTTTTGTCCGAGATATATGAATTCGGATACTTGTTCTATGTTTGTGCCATCTATGGTTATATTGACATTTGGTTTATCTGTCTTTTTACTTATAACCATTGTTTTGGTCTTCCTGGCATTCATCTTCATGTTGAATAGTATTCCAGCTTTATTGATTCTATTCACTATATCTTGTAGGTTTTTCTCACTGTCTGCTAGTATTACACTGTCATCGGCATATCTAAGATTGTTGACGTTCATGCCACCTATTGTCACTCCCTTGCAATCTTCAATGTGTCTGAAAATCATCTCTCTGTGTACAGGTTAAATAGACATGGTGACAATACACACCCCTGTCGAACTCCTCGTCACCCCTTAATCATAACTTCATCCGATAGGCCCTGCTCCATTTTTATAAATGCACGTTGTGTCCAGTATAAGTTCACAATTAGTTAATGTCTTTGCCATTGACACCAATATCTTGTAAACATTTGATTAACAGTTCATGATTGACTCGGTCGAAGGCCTTCTCATAGTCAATAAAGCAGGCATAAACATCCTGGTTCACTTCACAATAACGTTCACAAATCATTCTCATATTGAAAATCCCTTCACGTGTACCTCTTCCAGATATAAACCCACTTTGTACGTTACTGATTTGTTCTTCAATTTTCTGTCTGTTTCTCAGTAAAATTATTTTCAGGATCATCTTCAACATATGACTCATCAGGCTTAGTGTTCTGTACTCAGTACACAATGTTGGTTTTAGCTTCTTTGGGAGTCGTACAAATATGGATTCATTCATATTCAATGGTATAAATCCAGTCTCATAAATGTCAGTTACTGTATCAGGGCACACTCTGACAAAGATGAGTAAGTGGCCAGTCACCTTGGAAAGGAAGGGGAACCTACCAAGTATTTACCCATAGTAAGCAATGGTCTCGATGCTATATCGACAATAATTCAATGTCACTAATTTTCTTAAAAATCATCAACTAGGACCTTTAGAATGTTCTGGTGCAATATCAAAATCATGTTTCAATATCACCTATTTGGTGCAGAATCGTGGGTTAGTCATGGTCATCGTTTCGAGGCTTTATCGACAATAATTCAATGTCACTAATTTTCTTCAAAATCATCAAGTAGGACCTTTTGCAATGTTCTGGTGCAATAAAATCATGTTTCAAAATCACACAACTATTTTGTGCAGAAACGTGGGTTAGTAAGGTCATCGTTTCGAGGCTATATCGACAATAATTCAATGTCACTAATTTTCTTCAAAATCATCAACATAGGACCTTTAGCAATGTTCTGGTGCAATATCAAAATCATATTTCAATATCACCTATTTCGTGCAGAATCGTGGGTTAGTCATGGTCATCGTTTCGAGGCTATATCGACAATAATTCAATGTCACTAATTTTCTTCAAAATCATCAAATAGGACCTTTAGCAATGTTCTGGTGCAATATCAAAATCATATTTCAATATCACCTATTTCGTGCAGAATCGTGGGTTAGTCATGGTCATCGTTTCGAGGCTATATCGACAATAATTCAATGTCACTAATTTTCTTCAAAATCATCAACTAGGACCTTTAGCAATGTTCTGGTGCAATATCAAAATCATATTTCAATATCACCTATTTCGTGCAGAATCGTGGGTTAGTCATGGTCATCGTTTCGAGGCTATATCGACAATAATTCAATGTCACTAATTTTCTTCAAAATCATCAACTAGGACCTTTAGCAATGTTCTGGTGCAATATCAAAATCATATTTCAATATCACCTATTTCGTGCAGAATCGTGGGTTAGTCATGGTCATCGTTTCGAGGCTATATCGACAATAATTCAATGTCACTAATTTTCTTCAAAATCATCAACTAGGACCTTTAGCAATGTTCTGGTGCAATATCAAAATCATATTTCAATATCACCTATTTGGTGCAGAATCGTGGGTTAGTCATGGTCATCGTTTCGAGGCTATATCGACAATAATTCAATGTCACTAATTTTCTTCAAAATCATCAACTAGGACCTTTAGCAATGTTCTGGTGCAATATCAAAATCATATTTCAATATCACCTATTTGGTGCAGAATCGTGGGTTAGTCATGGTCATCGTTTCGAGGCTATATCGACAATAATTCAATGTCACTAATTTTCTTCAAAATCATCAACTAGGACCTTTAGCAATGTTCTGGTGCAATATCAAAATCATATTTCAATATCACCTATTTGGTGCAGAATCGTGGGTTAGTCATGGTCATCGTTTCGAGGCTATATCGACAATAATTCAATGTCACTAATTTTCTTCAAAATCATCAACTAGGACCTTTAGCAATGTTCTGGTGCAATATCAAAATCATATTTCAATATCACCTATTTGGTGCAGAATCGTGGGTTAGTCATGGTCATCGTTTCGAGGCTATATCGACAATAATTCAATGTCACTAATTTTCTTCAAAATCATCAACTAGGACCTTTAGCAATGTTCTGGTGCAATATCAAAATCATATTTCAATATCACCTATTTGGTGCAGAATCGTGGGTTAGTCATGGTCATCGTTTCGAGGCTATATCGACAATAATTCAATGTCACTAATTTTCTTCAAAATCATCAACTAGGACCTTTAGCAATGTTCTGGTGCAATATCAAACTCATATTTCAATATCACCTATTTGGTGCAGAATCGTGGGTTAGTCATGGTCATCGTTTCGAGGCTATATCGACAATAATTCAATGTCACTAATTTTCTTCAAAATCATCAACTAGGACCTTTATCAATGTTCTGGTGCAATATCAAAATCATTTTCAATATCACCTATTTGGTGCAGAATCGTGGGTTAGTCATGGTCATCGTTTCGAGGCTATATCGACAATAATTCAATGTCACTAATTTTCTTCAAAATCATCAACTAGGACCTTTAGCAATGTTCTGGTGCAATATCAAAATCATATTTCAATATCACCTATTTGGTGCAGAATCGTGGGTTAGTCATGGTCATCGTTTCGAGGCTATATCGACAATAATTCAATGTCACTAATTTTCTTCAAAATCATCAACTAGGACCTTTAGCAATGTTCTGGTGCAATATCAAAATCATATTTCAATATCACCTATTTGGTGCAGAATCGTGGGTTAGTCATGGTCATCGTTTCGAGGCTATATCGACAATAATTCAATGTCACTAATTTTCTTCAAAATCATCAACTAGGACCTTTAGCAATGTTCTGGTGCAATATCAAAATCATATTTCAATATCACCTATTTGGTGCAGAATCGTGGGTTAGTCATGGTCATCGTTTCGAGGCTATATCGACAATAATTCAATGTCACTAATTTTCTTCAAAATCATCAACTAGGACCTTTAGCAATGTTCTGGTGCAATATCAAAATCATATTTCAATATCACCTATTTGGTGCAGAATCGTGGGTTAGTCATGGTCATCGTTTCGAGGCTATATCGACAATAATTCAATGTCACTAATTTTCTTCAAAATCATCAACTAGGACCTTTAGCAATGTTCTGGTGCAATATCAAAATCATATTTCAATATCACCTATTTGGTGCAGAATCGTGGGTTAGTCATGGTCATCGTTTCGAGGCTATATCGACAATAATTCAATGTCACTAATTTTCTTCAAAATCATCAACTAGGACCTTTAGCAATGTTCTGGTGCAATATCAAAATCATATTTCAATATCACCTATTTGGTGCAGAATCGTGGGTTAGTCATGGTCATCGTTTCGAGGCTATATCGACAATAATTCAATGTCACTAATTTTCTTCAAAATCATCAACTAGGACCTTTAGCAATGTTCTGGTGCAATATCAAAATCATATTTCAATATCACCTATTTCGTGCAGAATCGTGGGTTAGTCATGGTCATCGTTTCGAGGCTATATCGACAATAATTCAATGTCACTAATTTTCTTCAAAATCATCAACTAGGACCTTTAGCAATGTTCTGGTGCAATATCAAAATCATATTTCAATATCACCTATTTCGTGCAGAATCGTGGGTTAGTCATGGTCATCGTTTCGAGGCTATATCGACAATAATTCAATGTCACTAATTTTCTTCAAAATCATCAACTAGGACCTTTAGCAATGTTCTGGTGCAATATCAAAATCATATTTCAATATCACCTATTTGGTGCAGAATCGTGGGTTAGTCATGGTCATCGTTTCGAGGCTATATCGACAATAATTCAATGTCACTAATTTTCTTCAAAATCATCAACTAGGACCTTTAGCAATGTTCTGGTGCAATATCAAAATCATATTTCAATATCACCTATTTGGTGCAGAATCGTGGGTTAGTCATGGTCATCTTTTCGAGGCTATATCGACAATAATTCAATGTCACTAATTTTCTTCAAAATCATCAACTAGGACCTTTAGCAATGTTCTGGTGCAATAAAATCATGTTTCAATATCACCTATTTGGTGCAGAATCGTGGGTCATCATTCGAGGCTATCATCGACAATAATTCAATGTCCACTAATTATCCTTCAAAATCATCAACATAGGACCTTTAGCAATTTCTAGTGCAATACAAAATCATATTTCAATATCACAATTCGTGCAGAATCGTGTTAGTCATGGTCATCGTTTCGATGCTATATCGACAATAATTCAATGTCACTAATTTTCTTCAAAATCATCAACTAGGACCTTTACAATGTTCTGGTGCAAT
>JASIRB010000572.1:0-27930 GCA_030323885.1 Branchipolynoe longqiensis | reverse complement strand
TTCCGAATGATCGGAAATTATGTGTTGTGTCGGCCATACGGGCTTATATATACAAGACAAAGGATTTACGTGCATCACAACAACTATTAGTGAGCTTTATAAAGCCACATAAGGCGATTTCACGAGACACACTTGCCAGATGGACAATTACTGTGTTGAAATTGGCTGGGGTGGATACGAGTAAATACTCTTCCCACTCAACTAGAGGAGCCATGGTCTCCAAGGCGCGGGTGCTTGGTATTTCTGTGAAAAGAATACTAGCGCATGCAGGCTGGAAGACGGCTAAGTCGTTTGCAAAACATTATAATAAACGACTAGAAAAGCCTACCGGCGTTGCAAAGCGTCTTCTCGCCAACTAACAAGAATAGGTGAGAACAAAATTTAGAATGTTATAATAATAAGAAAGAATGATATTAAGGATAAAAATGAATTATGTAAAGGTCTCCCTAGCCTGAGGCTAGCCTGAGGCTGTTTACCGAGGTAAAATAGTATAGTTATACGAGTCTTACCTTGGTACAGATGATGGATAACTGTTGTTTTACCGAGGTATAAGCCTCGGATAGATGTGGGCTAGGGCCCTCCCGCCACACCCTGCCACATCTATTCCGTTGGTGTACCTTTTCGGTAAAGTAATAGTATCCATTGTTTGAAAGTCATTTTTATCCTCAATAAGTAGGTTAAGATTGCTGGTACCGGACGTGCTTACCTCTCCCTAGCCCACATCTATCCGAGGCTTATACCTCGGTAAAACAACAGTTATCCATCATCTGTACCAAGGTAAGGGGGGGGTAACTGTCGTATCACTAAAACTATAATTAAATAATTTCATAAATATATGAAATATATTATACATTATACAATATACATGACCAGACGGGATGGCCGAATGAGTTAGAGCATCCGTCTCCCGTGCTGGTAGATCGTGGGGTCGTGAGTTCGAACCCTGGTCGAGTCAAACCATTGACTTAAAAATTGATACTTGTCGCTTCCTAGCCAGGCGCTCGGCATTATTAGGATAGGGCAAGGACTGGTGTGCTCAGTGTCAGGATAATGTGACTGAGTGGGATACCAGGTCATGGTGCCGGCGGCCTGGTTTCCCAGTGGGACAGCACTATAAAGTCACCATGAGTGTGCACTGTCACAAGTTGGTACCCGTCCTGATATGACCTTATATGTTGCTAGGACGTAAAACAATAACAAACAAATACAATATACATCATATATATATAAATATATATGATGTATGATGTATAACATATAATGCAAGTATAAATGTATGGATGACAATATTAACCATATCATATCCTATCCTATCCTATCATATACCAAACAATACTTTTGGTGCCACCATCCGCCAACACCTCCACTTACCACTGCACTGAAATTGTGTCAGTCGCAGCGGGGGAAATTTTGATATAGTTATATATAAATTATAATATATATACAACTTAAGTATAAGATCACGCTCTACGTTTCCTTCTATTCTTCCATCTCCCTTTTTCATCGTTCCCTTATGTCCCTCCCAATACCACACTCTTTCTCCTCCTCCTCCTCCTCCTCCTCCTCCTCCCCCCCTCCCCCTCCCCCTCCCCTCCCCCTACCCTCCCCCTCCCCCCCTCCCCCTCCCCCCCCTCCCCCTCCCCCTCCCCCTCCCCCATCCCCTTCATCCCCCCCCCCCCCCCCCCCCCCCCCCCCCTCTCCCCCCCCCCCCCCCCCCCCCCCCCACCCACCCCCCCACCCCCCCCCCCCCCCCCCCCCCCTCCCCCTCCCCCACCTCACCACATCCTCAATCCTCTCCTCCTCCTCATCTCCACCTCCCTCCTCCTCATCCTCCTCTCGCCATCCTCCTCCTCCTGCTCCTGCTCCTGCTCCCGCTCCTCCTCTTCCTCTCCCTCCTCTTCATCCATCTCCACCTCTTCCACTACATTCGTTCTGTCCCTGACACGTTCCAGTTTTCTCAAAGTACACTTCTACCACCCCCTCCTACCATGTACCAGATTCCCTCAGCAATAAATTTGCGTGTGTGCTGTTCAACTATGTGTGTATTATAAAACACCCATGCGGGTACATATTGACTTTGATATATGTAGTAGTACCCTGCAGTCTACTGTGTTAAATAGATCAGATCTATATTTGAAAAATGGAGCACCCGGGTTTTACAATTGATACTCCTTATTAATACAATTCATTCAGTGCCTACAGTGTTAGGCCCAGCTCCCTCATTAAGTACACAGTATTCACACACCGTGAGATTATTGATTCAGATGCCGGTTAATTAATTTACCTCCCAATCAACCAACCTCTGATACACATCCTACGCCCATACCACATCACACCACATCACACCACACACCATACCATACCACACCATACTACATCGCACCACACCACACCACACCGCAATCCTCACCCGACGTGGTGGCCGAATCGGTAGAGCACAGGCTTCCCATGCGGAAGGTCAGGAATTCGAATCCCAGCCGAGTCAAAATAATGACTTATCAAATTGATACTTGTCGCTACCTAGCCTGGCACTCACCATTAATAGGATAGAACAAGGACTGGTTAGCATAGTGTCAGGATAATATGACTGTGTGGGAAATTGGGTCATGGTGCTGGTGGCCTGGTCTCCCAGTGGGGCAGCACTATAATGTCACCATGAGTGTGCACTGTCACAATTCGCTACCCCTCCTGGTATTACCTTAGATTTTGCTAGGACATAAAACAACAAACCACATCACACCACATCACATTACATCACATCACATTACATCACATCACATCACATCACATCACATGCGTCACGCCACTCCATACCACACCACTCCACTCCACACAACCCCACCCCACTCCACTCCACTCCACTCCACACAACCTGACACAACCCGACACAACACAATCCAACCCAACACAACCTCCGCCGTCTGCTATCAATACCTGTTCCGTGACACCGCTGCCTCCCTGCCTGTTTCTACTAAAGCTAGCATTCCTCACACGCGGTATGCGGCATGCGAATGTGAATGCGAATGCGGCAAAGAATGGAAAAGCATCTAAGTGAATGGGGGTGCTTCCATGCCTCCGAATGCGAATGCGAATGCGAATGCGAATGCGAATGCGAATGCGAATGCGGCAACTGAATCAGTCCCTGTAGCCATCGGTGCGGCATGCGATTGCTGCTGTGTTTGCCATAGAAACCAATACCATTCCATCAGAAATTGGGAGGAAAAACCCCAACAAATGTTGGGGGTTGGCATATATCTACGCCGCATATATGACATTCGCATGCCGCATACCGCGTGTAAGGAATCCTAGCTTTACTGCTTTGTTGAGCTTTCTTCCGCCAATCCCTTTCTTTATTGGTCGAGGTCAAAGTAGCCTAGCCGACATGATATCTGTAAACCTGATTCAATGCGCCACATGGTTTTAATATGTATTCTTTACGCCAACATTCGTTAGAGCATAACAGACTGTTTACATTCCAACAGTATCAATTTTAGTAATGTCAAGATGTGTACCGAATACGCATGTTCCATCGATCGAGGGGCAATCGAGATAAGATCGATCTCTATCTAAAGGGTTAGAGTTCAGATATATACCCTTTTCTGTTATTGTCACGCAGGGAAAAGATAGGTGTGTGGGTTGTATAGGTTTAAGCTTATTAAATTCTATTATTTAAAATGTGCTTTGTGGTACTTTCCTCTACTTATGGGTGTTTGTTTGTTTGTTGTTGTTTTACGTCCTAGCAACATCTAAGGTCATATCATGACCGGTACCAACTTGTGACAGTGCACACTCATGGCGACTTTATATTGCTGCCCCACTGGGAGATCAGGCCGCCAGCACCATGACCTGATATTTCCCCCCCCCCCCCCCCCCCCCCCCCCCCCCCCCCCCCCCCCCCCCCCCCCCCCCCCCCCCCCCCCCCCCCCCCCCCCCCCCCCCCCCCCCCCCCCCCCCCCCCCCCCCCCCCCCCCCCCCCCCCCCCCCCCCCCCCCCCCCCCCCCCCCCCCCCCCCCACCCCCCCCCCCCCCCCCCCCCCCCCCCCCCCCCCCCCCCCCCCCCCCCCCCCCCCCCCCCCCCCCCCCCCCCCCCCCCCCCCCCCCCCCCCCCCCCCCCCCCCCCCCCCCCCCCTCAGTCACATTATCCTAACACTGAGACAACCAGCCCTTACCATATCCTAATAATGCCGAGCGCCTGGCTAGGAAGTGACAATTATCAATTTTTAAGTCATTGGTTTGACTCGACCAGGATTCGAACCCACGGTATACCAACACTCATGGGTTTTGTTATGCTCTTCTATTGACCTTACCTCACACTTTCACCATCTTGATCCGAAAACGAGGTTAGTTGCCTAATTGATCTTAGCAAAACCCATTCAATGCCGTAGTTTCCTGTTGCGTGTCTGGATGCAAAAGTGGATAAGGTAATGAAAGTATTAACTGTTATTCTGATAGGTCTTCACGTATTTCTCAACACAGCTACAGAGATAAGGATGCCTGACGTTGGTGGCGAACATTGGAGCAATTGCAGATCTCTCAGCAATGTGTGTGTTGAAAAGTTTGCAGGTAATTACAGCTGCACTGGTGAGTGTCTAGGCACCTCCAGTGTCTTAGGCATTTTTTAGGGCAATAACAGATTTTTCATCATTGACCTCGATTGCATTCGGAAGCGAGGCTACGTGCACTTGATGGTGGTGCCCCGCGAGTGTGGGATCGGTCTATTGTGGTGGGTAGGTTATTTTCGGTGCTCCTTTATAATTAGTGGATTATAGTGCTTTTTCACAGAGAAACCTGATCAAACTGTAAATGATTTGAACCTCATTACATATCCAACTTAGATACAGGTGTACTTATTAAGTAGTATTTGTTGCTACATAGAAGGGCATACTGTTACTATGTCAATTTAATAGAACCTGTCACTGTTGAAGTCTATTGGATCAGAGTTTTGACAAGCATGCCAACATTATTTTTGCATGTTTACACTTCAAATATCTCCTAAATTAGCAATTTTAAATCTTAATTGCTTCAAGCTAAAGTAATATCTCAGAAAATGTCAGAAACTCAAAACCATCGGACTATGCAAATTTAATAGTGTAATATATGGTATGTACACCAGCGCAAGCCGGTACCATCAGCACATACAAATAGCACATATCAGTATGAACATAATGAATGATATTAAATATATTTGTACAAGCACTGGCTGAGTGCTTTAGAGTTTAATGCAATATGTGGCCATTAAGGTTCTATAAAAATTGAAAGTTGCATAGTCCGATGGTTTGGAGTTTGTCATTTTCCGGGATAAATATATTAGTTTGATCATTATAATCTACCTTACTTTAGTTTGAAGTGACTTTTATTTTAAACGGCTAACCTTTCAGATATTTGAAGTGCAACTGCACCAAACTAATTTGGGCAAGCACGCCAAAACTCTGACACCATAGGCTTCTGCAGTGACACATTCTATTAAATTGGCTCGGTATTCCGCTCTATCTCGTGGTAAATATTTGATAAGTGCACCAGTATCTAAGTTAGATATTCAGAATCAAATCTAAATCACCGCTTTGGTTTTGAAAATTGTATGTTTTCATCGGATTATGCAGCTTTAAAGAACTGTACTAAAGGCTACTGGGCGGATCGATTTATTAGTGAACGTGGGCCCTGTCAGCTGTGGTAGAAGTTCACAGTTTGTGGCTGACCGCCTGATATTTGGGAGTGGATGGATGGCAGTGGACGAGGTGGTCTAATCAATACATTTATAACCTCTTCACAGGAGGATGAATAGGGAGAGGTGAGTGAATGGCGGGGTTGAAAGAAACCATGCATAGCGTCAACAGAGCAGATTTAATCTTTTGCCAGTCAATGGTTTCAAAAATGTGGTCAATACAGGTATTTCAAGTTCTGGTGGCCTGTTAGTAATGACTGACGCTGAAACCCAACACACCCGGTCACAGCTACAGCTTATGTGGCGAAAGGCGGGAATGGTTCCCCTCCCAGACCTGTCCTTCACTATAGAACGCATACTGTATTTTGTATAAGGTGAACTTTTAATTTAATGTAACATTGGTTGCTCGGCTGGAAGGTGACCCTTATTGCATATTTGTGGTTAAATAAAACTCAACTCAACTTTAAATATCTGGTAGCAAATTTATGTGCTGTCACCACCTGAGGTCATATCAAGCCTGGTATTGACTTGTGACATTGCACACTCATGATGGTGACCTTAACCACTGGGAAACTAGGCCGCAGTAGCATGATCCGATTATCATGATACTGAGTTAGCCAGTCCTTGCCCTATTCTAGTAATGCCAAGCGCCAGTCTAGGTAACGAAAAGTATAAATTCTGTAAGTCATTGGTTTAACTCGGATGGGATTCGAACCCCCAACCTTCCACATGGGAAGCCAGCGTACTTACTGATTAGACCAGCGCGTCTAGTCAGTTGAATGATGATTGATTCAGACCAGGTCTGATGTTAGACTGGTCAGTTAACATCCAGCATTACATGGATTTACTTAGGGAGGGAAGTATGGTCTGGGGATATGAGTGTATAGAAGTGTGTGTGGGGGGGGGGGGGGGCAGTGTGTGTGTGGTAAGGACTCCGCTTCTGGACAGCCTGTCACATGACCACCATTGAGCGCTAATTTCCTCCTCCAGTAGCATGCCACCGACTTCTCCAGCTATCAACGACCTATGGACCGGGCACAGTAGAAGCTATGTCTAGAATCCATATTGTATGCTGCTTTGTTCTTTGGAATGTGAGCGCGTGCACAGGTCTCCAAATTAGGTTCAGATGAATTAGATTTAAAACAAAAATCATTTTATTTATTTTGTTATATATAATGGGTCGTTCTCAGAAGCTGTTTACCATACTGTGACATTATTACCACAATATCAAAATGCTGTCAAAGTCCTATATATACAAGCTTCCTCAATGTATATGTCCTTTTGCATCTAAATAATTGAAAATAAACATAATCTGACATTTCTAAGTAGGTCAAATGATGCTCACACCCAATAAATAGCACTATAGAACCAATCTGACTCCAAAATGAAATATTTTCCACACAAAGCTTGACATTTTAGGACATTTCACATGCCACTTGCTTTATAAACAGTAGTAATAATAATTTGAAACCTCATTGCTATGTTTTTTTTCTTATTTGTGATGATTAAAGAGAAAATTAGAAAAATGTTATCAAGGTAACAGTCCAAGTGGAATCAACAATTTTACACAAATGTTCAGCTCAAATTTCAATGTTTAGGGGCAATTTCAGGATTGATCTTTTACGATACCATAAGTGGGTCCATGCATAGAGTGTCAAATGCTGAAAATAGTTCCTGTACTGTATCTGTATTCTGTGTTTGATACAGAGTTTCATAGTACTTTCAAGTGGAAACAAAATGTTACGATGTTAATGACTCCAGAAAAGGTTAACTATTTCATACTTTTTTTAATTTTTAGAAATAAATGTCTTCAATTTAATGAAGACATTGTAGATGACCATTTGAAGTGAAATGTGCTGTTGTTCAGAGGTTTTCATTAAGTTTGTGACACTTTATTTTCAATGCTGTTGACAATGTCACAAATTAGTGATGTAGTTTTCTATTTATTTAGCTATATCCATCCCAATAAGATACATAATACACAATATTAACATTTACTTTTGATCTAAAATATCTCCCACATTATTGGGGTAAATGATGAAATCTAAATATTGACACTCCAATAATGAGTTTCTTTGAAATATGCATTTCAAGTAGACTACCTCAAGTGGTACACAGTTTCTGAGAACGACCCATATATATTTGTTAATTTACTTTTAAAGATTGGAAATATTTTATCCGAATATTTGGGCTGAAAGAACTCGTCGTAAATGCAGAACTAATAATGTTAGGTTTTTGCTCTTTATTAGACTTACATCTACTTACAGTCTGACAGGAGATTTCTAGCTGGGGATCCCGACTTATCGGTATAAAAATGGGTACATTTTTCAGCTGTCACTTGTAGAAAATTGAGATATGGGTTAAATTTGCACATTTGTCATGGTCATTTCCCTTTGTTTGACATAAATCAAATACATTACAATGTATGTTATGTATCACTAAGACTTTATCACTTGTGTGTCAAATATATGACTCGAGACTCCCTACCACCAAGATCATTGATATGAAACTGTGCTAGACTATACAACTTCTGGTCACGTGATTTCACCATGTGTTCCTTGAATGAATATTCTATGTATCTTAATGAAAAATCACACTTAGTATGGGCTATTTGAGCTCTCGTTGTTAGTAAGTCTGTGACGTCACACAGGGATAGGCAGGGTTGACATAAGTTATAAGGCCTACTCAAAAACCGTCAAATTTACTTTAAAAGATAGTAGAGTTTGTGACTGAGTGGGATATCAGGTCATGGTGTTGGCGGCCTGTTCTCCCAGTGGGGCAGCACTATAAAGTCACAATGAGTGCACACTGTCACAAGTCTGTACCCGTTCTGATATGACCGTGGATGTTTCCAGGACGTAAAATTCCACCAACCAACCAAATATTATAAATGGCTAACTTGGGATATATATATTTGAAATGAAACTAAAGAATTTAACGCTGTTGTCCACAACACCTTTCTTTAATTCACAGGGATGAAAGTTCTCCGCGATTTCGCGGATTTCCGGAATTTTTCCTGTAGCTATAAGTGTTGTTCAAACGCCGCAGCTCTATAAGTGTACACTAATACGTTGTTTTACGCTGCAGCAACATCAGCATATATATACTAATATGTGGTGCAGATGCCGCAGCACTATCAGCATATACTACTAATAAATGCTTCAAACGCTGCAGCACTATCAGTGTATACTACTAATACGTGCTTCAAACGCTGCAGCACTATCAGCTTATACCAATATTGATAACACCCAACTTCCGGGAATTTTCCGCGATTCCTTGACAATGCTAAACCTATGGGAGAATATCAGTATTTCCGCTTTTCCCCCCCGGAGACCACTTTCATCCCTGAATTCAGTGTTAAAATAGACACGAGCCTCAACCAAACCACGCAACAGATGTTACAAGTAGTTTTTGCATATTTTCTAATTCGTCAGCAACATTCTTTGCCAATAGATAAAACAAACTTAGTGATTGGCATGTGCTTCGAAATATTTGTGGAATTCTACTCCGGTTGAATAGTTTCCCTCATTACTCATTGCGAATAATGTAAGACAGTTTGATGTTGACAATTAGAGGTTATTGTACTTGGAACCCCACCACACAGGTTTGAAAAACCCAAAGCAAAAAACAATTTGAGCGCGATGATTTCATTTTGTGGAATTTCTTTTTGGAAGGATCGCATTTTTAATTTCGCACTTAATTTTGCTGCAATTAGTTGTTCAACACCTTGCTCTCGTTATATTTAGTTTGCTTCGGTGTTTTTAAGCATACAAAAATAACGTACATTTTTGTATACGGATCCTTTATAAGCGCGAAACTGGGCAGTCACTTACATGAATATGCACTTGAGGGTTTTGTTTCCTTTCACATTTAGATGCGAGTTCCGAAATGTGTTCATGTAGGTGGCAACGCTCAGTGGACTCATTTGCAGTTTGGACTATTTTCCATTCAACCGGTCGTCGACAACTGGTTCACCAAAGGCTGTAGTATATGCTGTCCTGTCTGTGGGAAAGTGCATATAAAAGACCCCTTGCTACTTATCGCAAAGAGTAGCCTATGTGGAGGGAGCAGGTTTCCTCCAAAGAAATATGTCAGAATGACCATATGTTTGACATCAAATGGCCGATGATACAAAAAGAAATGTGCTCTTGAAGCATCGTTAAATAAAACAAGCTTTACTTTAGGTTGCAAGTATTCGACAAAAATGACAAACAAAATACACAGCATATTTATGCGCACATTAATGATCTTTTCTCTTAGAGAAAAATAGCATGTTACTTAGAACAGGGGTTTATTTTGTGGAAGATTGGCAGCTGATAATTGCCTCACTCGGTAGGTGTCTGTCAGGCATCGCTTAGAAACCTGCATAAAAGAACCCCTCCCACCCATTTTCCATGGAGTGAGTGACAGTAGAAAAGGTACAAAGTCAACATTCCCCATATCCATCGCTTAGTTTTATTAACATTTCATCCTCTATCACCAACTTCTGTGCAATATGTACCCATTTTACACCGTACACTAAAACTTGATTAAAAAAGAAAACTCACAAAAGAAAACAACCACTGTAATATGCCATATAAATCACTTATTTAACGTTGAAAATTGTTTGATGGGATAGCTTTTAGAGTGGATGTTTGGTTAATTGTTTAGTGAAACATTACCAGCGGAGCGCGTTCCAGTAGAGAGTCTGCTCGCACGGTGGCGCTGAGTCCCACACGCGCCGCTTGTTGACATTGTCAACAGGCCTTGTAAATAGGGCTCGTAAACAGACACAAGCACACACATATACACACACACATATACACACATATACACACATATACACAC
This sequence comes from Branchipolynoe longqiensis, assembly GCA_030323885.1. Lineage (NCBI taxonomy): Eukaryota > Metazoa > Annelida > Polychaeta > Phyllodocida > Polynoidae > Branchipolynoe > Branchipolynoe longqiensis. The sequence continues at coordinate 17,442 of JASIRB010000572.1, read as the reverse complement.
ATACACACATACTCACACACACACTCACACGCACACGCGCACGCACACACACAGCTCAGTGTCAGGATAATGTGACTGAGTGGGATATCGGGCCATGGTGCCGGCGGCCTGATTTCCCAGTGGGGCAGCACTATAAAGTCACCATGAGTGCGCACTGCCACAAGTCAGTACACATCCAGATATGACCTTAGATGTTGCCAGGACGTAAAACTCCAACAGCCAACCACGTACTCACTCAGTCACACACTCACTTACACTCACCCTCACTCACTCACTCACTCACTCAAACTCTCACACACACACACACACACACACACACACACACACACACACACACACACACACACACACACACACACAAACACACACACACAAACACACACACATATATGTATATATAGTAGCGCCTCGCATACAAGTCACAGAACACGTGAAAATGCATTATTAGATACGATTGGAATATTTAGAATGGGAAATTAGATTATTTAGATACAATGAGCTCTTCACTGTATCATGGCTACCGGGCTGTCAGTGAGAAATTAAAAATAATTGCGAGTCGGTGACTGAAGCTAAGATTCCTTACACGCGGTATGCGGTATGCGAATGCGAATGCGGCAAAAAATCGAAACGCCTTGAAGTCAATGGGCTACAACCCTTACACGCGGTATGCGAATGCGTTTTTCCGATCGGTCCATGTAGCAATCGGTGCGGCATGCGGCAAGCGGGGTGCGATTAGAAACCTGAGTCTGATGTGTCCATTAGTTTAACACTAGGAGAGGCGACTGAGCATTACGGAACGGTCACGCACAAGGGTGCTGAGGGGAAACATATGGTAGTGGTGGGGGTTCGGGTTGGTAAAAATGCTACCAGAGCCACAAAAATATGAATACTTATCTATAATTTGGTAATTATAAAGGTAGGAACCTCCATGTGACGTACTAAGAAGTACATAGATATAAATGCAATATTAGGTCATATACAGTGCAGTATTGACTATACTTGTTTATTTATATTTTTTAAATATAGCCAGTCGTGTGCCGCATGCCGCATACCGTGTAGAAGGAATCTTCCCATTCGCATGCCGCATGCCGCATACCGCATAGAAGGAATCTCAGCTTTATGGGGACAGTTCTTCGAGAGTTACTCGTTTAAAATTGAGAGTAGCAGAAATGTGAGTGCGAGCCCACTATAGTATAGGCGCAATGTTCCCGTTTACAACCCCTTCTAACCCGACCCACCTTCAACCCCCACCCCGAAAAAAACCAACAACAAACAACCACCTCCTCCAACGATATATGTAGGGATATCTTTAAAAAATAATTATTTTAGGAACAGTATGAGAAGTCTGGTTTTTCATAGTGCCTTTGCGCATGCGTGAGACTGTGAGCTCATGAGAAATAGGCCCTGCTTGTCTGGTTTGGTGCGTAGACTTAAATAAATGTGTGCACTTAGTCCCCTCCGCCCCCCCCCCCCCACACCCCCACCCCCATCGTCCCAACTGATAAATGAGGTAATGTACTTCTCTTACACACCCCCCGTCCATGTTCCTTTTGATAAGATTGATTTATTTAGATAAAATATGGCGGCCCCCTTGACACCGAGTGCCAGTGCCAATATTTCCTCTGAGACTCGCCACTAAATCTGGGGTCCTTGTCGACACCCAAGTCGGGTTTATGTGAAATTGGTGCAACATGACTAAGAATATTATTAGTAAGATAGAATTCTCATGATCTGACTTCAAAGGCAGAGATGATATTTATCTGTTTTAAACGGATTTCCGTGTTTTTTTTTATGTAGGTGTAAATGGAAATTTGTCGTCGGGATAATAATCTCGGCTTGATTTCCGCGGTTTTTTTTGCTTGAAACCACGCATCCCTGTTGCCAGTGAAATAAAACTAGGCGAGTGTGGTATTTTGGCGGAATTTAATAGTCCATCAGCCTGATTATATCTTGTATTGACCTGACTGGGATAGACCAGCGGTACAGTGACCGCTTTCCATGCGGAAGGTTGTAGGTTCGATCCTTGGTCAAGTCAACCTTCCCCTAACAACAAATTTAAAAAAATAAAACCTAAAGAAAAACACCCACAAAGCCACATATACACACACACACACCTTTGCATCTGTTGCTATGTGATAGGTCACATATCATTAGTAGGATAGGGCAAGGACAAGCTGACTCAGTGTCAGGATAATGTCAGGATAATGTGGGTTATGAAAGGAGTGGTATCCGGTATCAATGGGGTGGGTGGGGGGGCGAGTGGGATATCGGGTCGTGGTGCTGTTGGCCTGATTTCCCAGTGGGACAGCACTATAAAGTCCCCAATGGTGCGTACTGTTAAAAAGTCGGTACCCGTCCTGATATGACCTTAGATGTTGTTGGGACGTAAAACTCCAACAACCAACCAGTTGGGGAAATGCTCTGAAGTCATCGGGAGAGTGCGCTACTAGGAGTCGGTACCCATCCTGATATGACTGCAGATGTTGCTAGTACATAAAACCCCACTCACTCAGGCATGTCCTTACACATGAACAAATAAATGGATAAGGACAGATTAGGAAGGATTTAGTGACTATTTAATTTGAAATATGTATTTAATTTTCTGTCTTATTGTTTTATTTTATTCTCATATTTTGTTTATTTTATTCTCATATTTGGTTTCCAAGGGTTCAATAATGAATCACTATATAACTATGGAAGTTTTGAATAATTAAATATTTCTGTAGATAATTTAAAAAGCAAAGCTAACTATGGTGATAGTAATAACACTAACAACAATGGTGTTGATAATTATAAAAATAATAATAATATATGGCCGATTATCAATATACTTTTTAATAATGAAATAAATAAAGGTTCACATATTCCAAGATTAGAGAAATATAATGCGCGAAATATGATCCCTACCGTTATAATTTTTTTAGATTAAATACATTGACCCACCGCTTCCATCTTGAAAAGAAAAGGAAAAGAATTTGTTTTGCGACTAACATAAAATATAAAGATGAAATACAATGTGAATAGAAATATACTTATATAGCCATTCTATGAGATTTTATATATATATAATTTATTTCATGATCGGTCGATTTAGAGAGGTGGTTCGTTTAGGGAGTTTTTTAAAATCGTTTCAATGGTGTTGTATTGGCGACTGTTTGGGACCCAAATAAAGTGATCGATATAGGGGAGTGGTCGATTTGTGGAATTGGTCGGTTAGAGAGGTTTTACTGTATATATATATAGCTTGTATACAGTGAGCTGTATACTGATGTAGAGCGAAGGGGCTCCGGCACCTCTATTCTCGCCTTGTCTCTACCATTATGGTTCCCGGGTTCAAAGCTAGGGCACGTGCAGCGCTTGAGTCGCACTGGCACTGGACAGTAAGCCAACATGCACTGGACTCGCCACTCGGCCTTCGACACTGCAGAGTGACACTTCTCTGACCTGTTGGTTTTTTTTTTTTACACCGACCTTGTGGTCGCGGCTCCTTTGTATTGTCTGCACAGTTGACAGCAGACGACATTTGAAGGCGGGCCTCAGACTGTATAAAGGGTCGTAACCTCGACTAAACACTCTCCTTACCCTTTCAAACTCCACTGCCCTTCCAAGGTGCAGGTACTCTGAATGAGTTATTTTCACAATGTTTGTTCTTAAGTCCAGTTGTTGCCCTTAAGTTCAACTTTGCTTGTCGCTCTTTGCTTTGCATAATTATTTTCTCACCGATTTCAGATTTTTTTTTACTTAACTATGTCCATCTTGATTTCTATTCTAATATAATAGGATTTCGGTTCTTATTAACTGCCCCGTCATGATATGACCTTAGATGTTGCTAGGACGCAACACGACAACAAATAAACAATCTTAGCTGCCGCTGCGACCAATGGCAGCACTCTTGTATTTTATGAGACATGTTGAGGGTTTGGAAAGTTTTAGTTAAAAAGTCACAAACTAAGTATAAGGCCGCAGAAGACAATGTTTGTAACTGGAATTTTTGTATGTAGTTGAGCACCTATATATGTTGAGCTATAGTTATTAAGAGTTCTCTGTCTACTCATATAAACTGCAGGTGTTAATGAATATACAGTGATATAATTTATATGATGGACAATAATATCAATCCTGGTTGCATATCATTTCAATCCAAATAGCAGAGCCCGTATGGGGCCTTGAAAGTCTTGAAATGTCTTGAATTTCATTTGTTCCATTTCAAGGCCTTGAAAAGCCTTGAATTTAATCTATTTTGGGTAATTAATCGTGCAAAGTCTTGAATTCCATTAAACTATCCCACAGATCTAAATTAGTCTGAAATCGCCATATGCCATTGTTTTCCCCCCTGAAATCCAAATGAAAATAGTCTTGAATTCCTATCAATAACAGCCTTGAAAGCCTTGAAATAGCCTTGATTTCCATATCTTCACATGTATACGGACCCTGGAATAGTCAGAACTGCTAGACTCTGTGATTGACAGGTCAGTCACCGCAGCTGCAGGCTGCCACTGTTTTGTAAACAGATACAACACAGCCACAACCCACATGGTGTGACGATTACTTAAGCATAAACTCAGCCTGACAAGGGAGAACAGGGTGGGGCTATAAATGTCAACAGGGAGGCAGCATCATGTGACCCATTCAAGTAGGCCAGGCCAGGCCAGGCCAGGCCAGTTTTAATTATATATATGTATAAAGTGTTGGTTGTGGTTTTATATCCTAGCCACATCTAGGGTCATATCAGACTGGGAATTGACTTGTGACAGTGCACACTCATGGCACATTTATAGTGCTGCCCCACTGGGAAATCAGGCCACCGGAACCATGACCCGATATCCCACACAGCCACATTATCCTGACACTGAGCTAACCAGTCCTTGTCCTATCCTATTAATGCTGAGCGCCAAGCTAGGAAGCGAGAGGTATCAATTTGAAAGTCATTGGACCTTCCGCATGCGATGCCCGCGCTCTACCGAATAGGCTACCGTGCCCGGTATATGTATAAAGAGTTTATGCAGGTATTATTTAAATGGTCTTTTCGCCTTTTATGATATGATATGCTTGTGTAAATTGTTGGCTGTGCGTTGTTGAAGCGACAGGGGCTGCTAGTAACCTCGGTTGAAGTAAGCTAATTATGGATTCGTGGCTGCATGCAGCCATCTTTCCTATAGTTACCGGTAATTCTAACCTGAAATTTAATTTAGCAAAGGAACGGTCAGAGGAGTAGACTCACTCCATATATAATATATATTTATTTTGTTTGTGTTCTTTGTGAAATGTCAATAATATGCGAACAACTAAGCATTGAATGTACTTGTGAATAATTCAATACTTGGTTCGTCATGTTAGTTCCCCTTTTTGAAATTAGAGCACTATATTTACTTGTCATCGGTGCCGATTTTATCAGCAGATCAGGGGATCCGAACCCATGAGATCGTGGGTTCGAACCCTGGTTGAGTCAAACTAATGACTTAAAAATTGATACTTGTCGCTTCCCAGCCTGGCACTCGGTATTACTAGGATAGGGCAAGGACTGGTTCGCTCAGTGTCAGGATAATGTGACTGAGTGGGATATCAGGTCATGGTGCTGGTGGCCTGATTTCCCAGTGGGGCAGCACTATAAAGTCGCCATGAGTGCGCACTGTCACAAGTTGGTACCCGTCCTGATATGACCTTAGATGTTGATAGGACGTAAAACAACAACAAACAAACAACGATTTTATCTACATCAGTACTGTGAGGTTATTGACTGGAAGGTTAAGAAATCCCACCCCCAAACTGCCCCCATAAGAAAACCAAAAACGCAGGGCCGTATGCATTGATTTCAGTCACAATAGACGGTTTCCACCACTAAACTTCCCTCTGACTGCAGCGGCAAAGACCTGTCTTATGTATCGGTAGGACTTCAGAAATAACTAATGCATTGGGTACAGTACCTAAAACCAAAGAAGCCAACTGAAACCAATTTACCATCAAGTCATTTAGTAGCAGCATTTAAATCTAGAAAAATCTAAATTTAGACCTGCAGTAATCACTTTTTAAAGGGTTTTTCGTTGATTAAGAAACTAATTAGGCGTTGGGTGGTTAATAATTCATTGCATTAAATGTTAACACGATACAAACTTAGTACTCGCTTCCAATAGTGACTCGCAACCCAAGTTTCAGCCGAGTGCACATGACCCACGGAAAAAGGTCTATTCACTGACGGACTCCCATAGTTCAATGCAGTATTTCCAGTGATCTGGGCCACTCACATGAATACACCACCCGCAATATTGCACATGGCTTAGTTAATATATAGCGGTCTCCTATCGTGTACAATAAACAAAAGCAGCAGACAACTAAATCACCCCATTCTTGCACTCCCGCGCTATAGATGCACGCGCGGGCCCCATGCGCATGCGTAACCCTGATTTACGTCTGCTACTTATTGATCGTTCAGATGCTATTACTAAGTCGGAATTACTGTAATATTAATATGGATTTTTGATTAAAAATCAGGTACGCCCCGCTTTCCACCATTAAGTAGCCCCCTAACTGCATTACTGCCTCGTCGTCATATAGCTTGATATATAGCTTGTGAAAGAAAAAAAACGGTTGGTTGTTGGAGTTTTATGTCCTGGCAACATCTAAGGTCATATCAGGATGGGTACCAACTTGTGACAGTGCACACTCATGGTGACTTTATAGTTCTGTCCCACTGGGAAATCAGGCCATCGGGATCATGGCCCGATATCCCGCTCACTCGCATTGTCCTGACACTGAGCTAACCATTCCTTGCCCTATCCTATTAATGCCGAGCGCTAGGCTAGGAAGTGACAAGTATCAATTTGATAAGTCATTGGCTTGAGTCGGCCGGGAACCGAGCTTCAGACTTTAAGTCTGATCTTTCGCACACACGGCCAGCGCTCTACCGATTCGGCCACCACGCCCGGTGGGAGGGAGGATGGATTGGGGTGGGGGGTGGGTGCGGGGGCAGGGCACTCCTGCTATTCCTAGTAGGAAATGATAGAGGCTGAGTAAGTAGGGCTGTAGATTAATTTGATAGGAAGCTATCTCGAACAGTATGGACACACTGTGCGTGGCGTGGCCATAGTGATTTGGCGTCTTAACTCCTTGCCTGCTACCCCCAACATGTTATTTTCCCGCAAGATATTTACCTACTCTATATCTTCATTTTGTAAGTTTGTAAACTAATTTTTGTCCTTCTTTTAATGCAGATGTTGGTGTTAGCATTTATAATGTTTGGAAAGGATGTAGCGTCGGGCCGTGTCTAATAAATATAATCAGCAGTTATTTTTCGATATGGGATTAACGGCCTGACGCTGTCAGGGGTCAATATTGACCGAGTTCAGTTGCTGTGCATATCTATTCCAGATGCCTGATTCTTAAAGCTGCACAGTCCGATGAAGACATTCAAATTGTCAAAACCAAAGCAATTATCTAGATTTGATTTTAGATATATCTAACTTTAGATATTGGTGTGCTTATCAAACATTTGTTGCCACATAGAAGGGAACACCGAGGCAAGGTAATGGAACCTGTTAGTGAAGAAGCCTATGATGTCAGAGTTTTGGCATTTTTGCCTAAATTAATTTGTCATGTTTGCACTTCAAATATCTCAAAAGTTAGCCATTCAAAATAAAAGTTACTTCAAACTAAAGTAAGATAGATTATAATGATCAACCTAATATATTTATCTCTGAAATTGCAGAAACTCAAAGTCATCGGACTATGCAACTTTAGGCTACAGTGAAAAAACCTTGTCTAAATATATTCAGCTTTTGAACCATTGTGCGTTTTGATCAGTAGAAGCAGATATGGCAATGTATTTTAAAGTGTACATCTAGCTGTAACTTGTAAGCAAGATACTACAAATTTGTTTGTTTGTTGTTGTTTTACGTCCTAGCAACATCTAAGGTCATATCAGGACGGGGAATGATATCACACTAAAGGGGCTGTCACATTAGGGTTTTTTGCGGGAGCGTATGGCGGCGTAAGCGCGTTACGTCATATACGTCGGCATACGCCGTATACGCTACTCATACGCTAAGCATACGCTACTCATACGCTACTCATACGCCCCCAGATGCCGCCAGATGCCGGCGTATGTGAAGCGTATGAGGCATACGCCGCCATACGCTTTCATAAATCCGTCCGTCCAAATTTGTTTGTGCATGCTCAAAAAAACCCGACCTATGAGGGCGTATGGCCCATACTGTCAAAAAATGTCACAGCACGCCTCCCATACGCTCCCATACGCTCCTCATACGCTCCTCGTAGGTTCCACATACGCTCAAAACCACCCGAAAGGTCACCAAATGTCATCATAGGCCGGCACGCGCAGGACCTACGTAGGTTTTCAATACGCTCCCGCCATACGCCGTAATGTGACAGGGCCTTAACCTAGTCTGATATCAGTTTTATCAGACGGACATGTCACCGGGGATTGCAGTGGATATCAACACAGAGAATGTGTTGTGAACATAATTTAATCATTAATAATAAACTTATAGTAAGTGTAATATATGCGTAAAAGACATCCAGGCACGAGCAGAGAACACAGGAATATGTAAATGAGATGGCGTCAGAAGCGCAGGGTGCCGGTGGTTCAGGTCCCTGGAAGCCGGCGGTTCAGGTCCCTTGACGGTGAATAAAGCATTCAGTATCTAGAAGTCAAAGTGTTCAGACGTCCTACTTTCATATGGTGTCAGATAAGGATAATGCTGCCTACAAACACGCTTTTGGGCTTCAGGCCACTGGGTCAGCTCGTCCTCTGCAACAACGCACGATCGAACTGGAAAACATGGATCAGAGCATATAACAGATATGCCACGGCTTCAGAGTCATTACAAAAACAGAACGAGTGCAATGCTGAATCTTCTTCACGTCGCGGGCAAAGAAGCCCAGAAAGTTTTTGCCAATATGGCCATCACTCTTGCCGAGCAGGACAAGATCGGGCCGTTAACGTAGGAGGCATTTCAAGCATACTGTACCGGTAAACCAAACTTAATAATAATAGTTGGAAGAAAAGAAATCGGACATGGAGATCAAAGAAATCGATTTTCTGAACAGATATGCAAATGCACGTACCAGTGCACTGGTGGTTCGTCCGGCTGGGCCGTCATCTTGGAAATCGCCATCTTGGAAGGCCGGAAACGCCACAGGTGCAAGCAAATTCAAGATTCAATGTCAAAACTGTGGTTACGAACACCGACGTGTGGATTTTGTCTGGCGAATGGCAAGATTTGTGTTGCCTGCAAGAAGGTTGGGCACTTCAGGAAGGTTTGCTGGTTGGCTCGGTGTCAGGATAATGTGACTGAGTGGGATATCAGGTCATGGTGCCGGCGGCCTGGTCTCCCAGTAGGACAGCACTATAAAGTCGCCATGAGTTCGCACTGTCACAAGTCGATACCCGTCCTGATATGACCTTAGATGTTGCTAGGACGTAAAACAACAACAAAGAAACAAACGATAATAAGGTAGGATTAAACAATGATTATAGGACATTATCATGCCTGGTGATAAATGGGAACTAATTCTTGACAATATTGTGACATAAAATTTGTTCAATAGTTGTGATGTGTGAGGGGTTTTGTTAGTGTTTTTTTCTTTCTTCTGGATTTAAATAGGCGAGTGGAGGTTGAGTTGGAGGTGTGAAATTTTAGAATGTTGCGGTTACCACGCAAGTGAGGTTTCCCCAGGTATATAGGTACTGGGGAGCGCTGAAGGTGGTTCCACCAGTCATGGGACATGGACGAGGCAGTCCAGAGTATCGCTGTAATAATAATAGCCCCACTACCACACGGTCGTAGTCTCATCTACGCTGACCCCTGTTGACAAGTGGCAACACACTAGCAGGAATAGACTGTATGGTGCACTGTTCCGCCCATGGCTAGTGCCCCCCCCCCCCCTCCATCCCCCACTATGGGAGGTTACATGCTATCTGGTTGTGCAGTGACAGGTCAATTCTATTCTGACCGTGGCGGAATAAATCGGGGAACGCCCTGGGATTTGAAACAACTTCAGCATTATTCATCAAGCAGAGTAGGCCATGTTCGATCACACACGTTCAATACACAGATAGAATTTTCGAATCAAGGCCTTGCCCTGACATAATTTATCAGTGGTAACAAATACAAGATGTTTACATTTATTAACTATCATCAATATTTCATATAGTTTAAAGATATTTAAAAAAATGTCTTTTACATTATTAATTAAAAGTGGTATCAGCCCAGCCAGTCCCATATCACTTTCAGTATTTTGGTAATTAAACCATTTAAATTATGAAGTGCCTCAGGTTTCAACTTCCATTCACCCAAGATTACTACAAGATCACTCAAGCCTCAAGCTCCGCATCGGGCACTAACTGCTTAGTGCATCATACTGTGCATGTCTGATTATGTTGGTAGCGCTACGGGTGTGCATTAGATTGCTGCTGGGTGGTTATTGGAGATGGGTGGGGTGGATGAGATGCAGGAGTTCGGGGAGGCGAGAATTAATGGCGGGTGAGGGCAGCCTGGGATCCCTCTCATATCAGTTCGCCGACTAACTTCACAATTTTTTTTTTATCGCAGTGTAATAAATTAACAGCGGGTCTTTAACTCACCAACCGTTGGTGTTTAATTAAAGAGATGCTTTGCAAATGCAGATGTGTGCTTATTGTATACACTTGCCGAACTATGCAACTGCCTTAATTATTTCGATTATTATTATTATTATTAATAGTAGTAATAGTAGTAGTATTATTATTAGTAATATAAAAATCATTACTGTTTATATGTTATTGATATTATTGTTATTAGTGGTAGTATTATTATTAGTAATAAATATCATTACTATTTATATTTTTATTGTTATTAGTGGTAGTAGTAATATTATTAGTAATATAAATATCATTACTACTTATATTTTATTGATATTATTACTAGTATTAACATTATTAATATGATTAATATTTGTAGTGGTAGTACTATTAGTAATATAAATAGTATTACTATTATTATTGATATTACTTGTATTAACAATATAATTATCAATATTATTAATGTTATCAATATTATTATTAATGTTATCAATATTATTAATATTAATATCAGTATTATTAATCTTAACATTATCATTATGTTTTAATGGCCGTTGAAATTTGGTGATGTGGCATGATACAACTTTCTCGGGGAGGGGGGGGGGGGAGGGACTGCTTCTTCCAATTTGCAATTATAACAAGTTTTGGGCAGGACTCAAAATTGATATATATATATATAAATTATACCAATCGTTAGAAGTTGATGTGTGTATGCACTGGCTTAGAAAACCCTGCTGGGTACAGGCTGAATCTAATACCCCGGGGCGGTTCTGGGAGAGCAGTTGTAGCGGTTCAAGACAAATGATTAGTTACCTGGGGATGTGAAGCGTTGTCTACTCAAACCGCGAGCAGTTTGACATTTATGACACTCTTATATGGAGCTAGTACATGTTCAGGCATCCCTCATGATTTGGAATCAATTTGATCACTATTGCCTTCGCCCTAATTATTAATATGTCAGGGAACATTTTGCTTGCTAATTTGGGAATTGATTAACAATTGCTCATTTTGTGTAGCAATTTTCCTATTATCCAGCGGATTATGGTTGATTATTTTTCTTTTTCTTTACATAATGCGTTTTACCATTGTTGAGCGATCTGCGTGAGTTGTATTGCGATATATTCGAGTAAACCTGAGTAAAATATTTAATTCCCTTTTCTGTTATGAGTGATCTATGAACCTAATTATGTTTAATTGCCATTCCATGGCGGGACAATATCAACCTCTTCGCATTCCCTTTAGTCCAAATCAATCAATCACTTTCTTAGATCTTATTCCTCATGTGGATCCTTATGGTCCACTGGAACAGAAATCCTGGTTTTACAGTTTGCACCCACCGCAGCTAAGATTAAGAAATAAATGACCCAATAGAGAGAGGTTATTTTAAAACTGCAAATTATGAATGATCAGCATATTTGAGAGACCGAACCACTGCATGACCCCCAATAGCCGATGTTTACTTTTTCTGCTGGGGGATCGTTAAACAAAGAAAAAAAAGGACAAATTTGAAATTTGAAAGACCGAGATAGGGTGGTCGAATCTGTAAGAGCACCGGCTGGTGAGGTCGTGGGTTTGAACTCTGACCGAGTCAAATTGATACTTGTTCGTACTTAGCCTGGTACTCTGCATTTTTAGGATAGGGCAAGGACTAGTATCCCCTCCCCTCCCCTCCCCTCCCCTCTCCTCTCCTCTCCTCTCCTCTCCTCTCCTCTCCTCTCTCCTCTCTCCTCTCCTCTCCTCTCCTCTCCTTTTCGCTCCTCTCCTCTCCTCTCCTCTCCTCTCCTCTCCTCTCCTCTCCTCTCTCCTCTCCTCTCCTCGCCCCCCCCCCCCCCCCTCTCCTCTCCTCTCCTCTCCTCTCCTCTATTTCGTCCCCTCTTCTCTCCCTCTGTCTGCTATCCCATTGCATACCTCCCTCCTCTATCCTGCTCCCTCTCCTATCTCCTCCCATTCCCCTCCCACATCCCATTCACCCCGCTCCTTCTCGCCCCTCCCACCTCTCCCACCTCTCCCACATTATATACGATGTTCTCTCCGGAACGACCGGGCGTGGTGGCCTAATCGGTAGAGCGCGGGCCTCGCATGCAGAATACCCTGAGTTCGCTTCTCGGTCGAGTCAAACCAATGACTTTAAAATTGACACTTGTCGCTTCCTAGCCTGGCGCTCGGCGTTAATAGGATAAGGCAAGGACTGGTTAGCTCAGTGTCAGGATAATGTGACTGAGTGGGATATCAGGTCATGGTGCTGGTGGCCTGATTTTCCAGTGGGGCAGCACTATAAAGTCACCATGAGTACACATTGTCATGAGTCGGTACCTGTCCTGATATGACCTTAGATGTTGCTAGGACATAAAACAACAAACAAACAAAATCTCTACCTTACTATATGGTATTTTCAACAAACCATGATCCTCCTGCTATTTCACTCAATGCACACCATGAAGTATCCAATCAGGTCAGGTTGCACTAGCACACCCAACGCTATAACTAGTACCACGCTAAATCAAAATACACGCCTGGCCTTACACCGATCAGCAATTAGTTATATTATACCATATCACACTACCAGGTCAGGCTATGTAGCAACACCAAGCCATAACAATTTACTCAATTTCCCTCCATATTCCCTCCCTATTCCCATCCTATGCCCCCATATTCTCTCCCTATTCCGTCATTTCCCGCTCCCGCTCCCCTCCCCTCCCCTCCCCTCGCCTCCCCTCCCCTTCCCCTCCCTCTCCCCATCCTCCTCCCCTCCCCTCCCCTCCCCTTCCCTTACCCTCCCCTCCCCCCCCCTTCCCCTCCCCTCCCTTCCCTCTCCCTCCCCTCCTCCCCTCTCCCTCCCCTCCCCTCCCCTCCCCTCCCCACCCCCTCCCCTCACCCTCCCCTACCACCCCTTCCATCCCATACCTCCCCTACCTAACCTACCCTCCCCCTACCCCCACTCCCCACCCCTGCCCCCCCCCCTTCCCCTCCGCTCCGCTCCGCTCCCCTCCGCTCCGCTCCGCTCCCCAAAGCTCCGCTCCCCAAAGCTCCGCTCCCCTCCGATCTGCTCCCCTCTGCTCCGCTCCCCTCTGCTCCGCTCCCCTCCACTCCGTTCCCCTCCACTCCACTCCCCTCTACCCACCTCCACTCCCCGCCCCTTCACTCTCCTCCCCTCCCCTCCCCTCCCCTCCCCCTCCCCTCTCCCCTCCCCCCTCCCTCCCTCCCCTCTCTCTCCCCTCCCCTCCCCTCCCTTCCCCCTCCCCTCCCCCCGCCGCTAGGTCGCCGTGGTGCGGCTTGTTCCCGGGGGATCCTCAAATGAGCCGGAGTCTGCATCTTTAATGGCATTTAAAATTGAAATGTGGAAACTGGCAACCAATTGTGATCTCAATTAGGGTTGATTCATGCATTTGAATGCATGCAACACGACCTAATTTTCACTGGTACCCGCGCTAAATCAGATTAGCAAACCGTGGGCTGCAGAAACAATCACGTCCATCAGGGTCCCAAAATGGCTTTTGTTACAAGTGTAACTGTCCCTAGTAACAGTGAATTGGATATCTTTAAATAATATATATATATATATATATGAGTCTGTCTCACGAAAATGGGGGCCAATTGGTGGTTTTAATAACAAAATGCACAAAAGAATGGGAATGCATCTTCAAAATACTCTGGATTAAAGTTATCTGCGTGGTAAAGGTTGTAAGGAACAACACTGTGAAAACCATGGTTAAAAATATTTAAAAGTGTTAAAGATAGGAAATCTTATCTGTTGCCCAAAAAGAAGAAAAAATAAGGTAACATTTCCATTTTGGTCATGTGTTAAAAAAAGGAGGTTGCATTTATGGAGATTTCCTTATAAAATCCTACTGTACACATTGAGGGAAACCCGTAAAAAAAAAAAAAGTTCATCAATATATTTGTCTAAATGACCTCTATTTTCAAAGAGCGATTTTGGTCAATTTAGCAGATGTCGGCATCGCATAGTTAAAGTGTAGTGCACTTCTTTGTTTCATATTAAATTATTCTAGAAACAAATAGGGTTGTTGTATTTTCTCTACCTTTACATTCAGGATAAATTTAAGATCTTTCCAACACCTCTGCCAATGCCTAACTATAAGTATGCCTTCGACGCCGACATCCAATGGTCGACGCCGACATCTTTAACAGATGTCGGCGTCGCAATTGTTAAAGTGTAGTGCATTTCTTTGTTTCATATTAAATTATTCTAGAAACAAATAGGGTTGTTGTATTTTCTCTAGCTTTACATTCAGGATAAATTTAAGATCTTTCCAAGACCTCTGTCAATGCCTAACTATAAGCATGCCCTTCGACGCTGACATCCAATGGTCGACGCCGACATCTTTCCCCCATACACCAATTGGCTTATTTTCATGAGACTGACTCGTATATTTTAAATGTATATATATATTTATTCATGCTGGGTCTAGCTCCGCTGAGATGGACGTTATGCTGTGGCATTATTTTCCTGAACATTATTGTCTGTTTGTTTTACATCATAGCAACATTTAAGGTCATATCAGGACAGGCACCGACTTGTGACAGTGCACACTCATGGCAACTTTATAGTGCTGCCCCACTGGGAAATCGGGCTGCCAGCACCATGACCCAATATCCCCCTCAGTCACATTATCCTGACACTGAGCTAACAAGTCCTTGCCCTATCCTATTAATGCCAAGCACCAGGCTAGGAAGTGAGAACTATCAATTTTAAAGTCATTGGTTTGACTCGACCGGGAACTGAACTTCCGACTTGTTGCACACGAGGCCCTGCTCTACCGATTAGGCCAACACGCCCGTTACGAATACTACTAATACTATTAGGTTAACATTAACTGTTGTCCTTTGAAGATATGCTACCATGCACAACCAGGAAGAGACAACAGTAGTTGGCAGGTACTGCTCTAGAACCGATGAAACTTTCCCTTAATCAGTTTATAGTGAGTAATTATATGAGTGCCTAATTAATTTTTATCTTAAAGGTATGCCTATTCCTTATTTAACGTTGGTGCCTTTGGTTGCAGGTACGTATGGTGCACTGTTGACTACACGACTTATACATCATCACGACAAGAGGACAGACAGTGAGTAAGTAACTTCTATAGTGAACAATTCCCGCTAATTAAAAGGTTGTCTTCGCTGTAGCTGGTTCAATTATTCATAGATAACCCGAGATTATTTCTTTCTAAATTCCCTCAGAGGATATGAGTTCTGCTGGTCAGGAAGGGCT
Organism: Branchipolynoe longqiensis; assembly: GCA_030323885.1. Taxonomy (NCBI): domain Eukaryota; kingdom Metazoa; phylum Annelida; class Polychaeta; order Phyllodocida; family Polynoidae; genus Branchipolynoe; species Branchipolynoe longqiensis. Next base: position 1,636 of record JASIRB010000572.1, on the reverse strand, counting down.
GAAGCTGAGACTAAGCACGCCGGGTCGCAGCTTTGTTACCAGTGCTATTGGGTACATATAGTTTTACTCAACACTATTTTATTATTGAAAATAGTGCTCAAATATGATTCGTAATACAAGTATTATTTTAATGAATTACATGATTTTTCTCATTTCACTATCATGATATTGAAAATATGGTTTAATTATGATTAAAGCTGCAATCTGATGAATGCATACAATTTTCAAAGCCAAAGCACTAACCTGGATTTTCTCCTACATATCCAACTTAGATACCGGTACACTCCTTAAATCTTTATTGCTGCATAGAAGGAATACTTAATCAATTTAACATAGCCTGTCACTGTTGAGGCCTATGAGCTCCAATTATTTTGAAGCGCACACCAAAATTAATTTGACGTGTTTTTACTTCAACTATCTCCAAATGAACTCTTTAAAATAAAGGTTAGTTCAAACTACAGTGAAGTAATCAACCTGATGTATTTATCAAAAAAGAATAATGCGGAAAATCCAAACCATCAGTTTGTTTGTTTGTTCTTGTTTTACGTCCTAGCAACACCCAAGGTCATATCTGGATCGGTACTGACTTGTGACATTGCGCACTCATGAAGACTTTATAGTGCTGTCCCACTGGGAGACCAGGCCGCCAGCACCATGACTTGATATCCCACTTAGTCACATTATCCTGACACTGAGCCAACCAGTCCTTGCCATATCCTAATAATGCTGAGTGCCTAGCTAGGAAGCAACAACAAGTATAAATTTTTAAGTCATTGGTTTGACTCGACCAGGGTTCGATCGCACGATCTACCAACACGGGAGACAGACGCTCTAACTCATTCGGCCAACCATCAGACTATGCAACCTTAATATTAACTATGTTTATTTAGTACATGTTGTGTCCTCTTATTTAATGCCATTTAATTATTAATATTCACTTAGTTGCATCCCCAAATACATAGCTTCCTAAGGGAATTCTGGTCTTCCCTCACTCTTAGATGCTGGTCCCCATAGATCAGTGTAAGTAGGATAGGTAGAATTACCCGAGTGACAAAGTACAGGACTTGCCTTCGGGGAATCCATTAGTTTTAGAGATCACTTCCATCATGTTCACACAGACTGTTATATAATATATACACCAACTTCCTACATGTGAAAGCCTGACACACTACACTGCCTATGTAAGTCTGCTCACCACAGATCATCAGCCACCACAACACCCGGTTGGCCTGTCAACGCATCCATCCTTAACACACCACCTCAGGGCACACTGCGTCAGCAACATCAACATGCACCACATCAGAACACACTACGTCAGCACACTATGTCAGTGAATCAACATGCATCACCACCTAGGCACACACTACGTCAATGACATCAACATGCATCACCACCTAGGGACACACTACGTCAATGACATCAACAAGCACCACCTCAGAACACACCACCTCATCACACACTATGTCAGTGACATCAACATGCATCACCAAGTCAGCACACACTACGACAATGGCATCAGCATGCATCACATCGACACACACCACCTCAGTACACACTACGTCAGCATCATCAACATGCACCACATCAGAACACACCACCTCAGCTCAGCACACAATACGTCAGTGACATCAACATG
>JASIRB010003819.1:0-13983 GCA_030323885.1 Branchipolynoe longqiensis | reverse complement strand
GTGTGGTTACAGTGTGTTCCTAACATGTTTAATATGGGAGCCTGTGTCTGGTGTGGTTACAGTGTGTTCCTAACATGTTTAATATGGGAGCCTGTGTCTGGTGTGGTTACAGTGTGTTCCTAACATGTTTAATATGGGAGCCTGTGTCTGGTGTGGTTACAGTGTGTTCCTAACATGTTTAATATGGGAGCCTGTGTCTGGTGTGGTTACAGTGTGTTCCTAACATGTTTAATATGGGAGCCTGTGTTAGTGTGGTTACAGTTTGTGTTACTAACAATAGTACCATGTTTAATATGGGAGCCTGTGTCTGGTGTGGTTACAGTGTGTTCCTAACATGTTTAATATGGGAGCCTGTGTCTGGTGTGGTTACAGTGTGTTCCTAACATGTTTAATATGGGAGCCTTCTGGTGTGGTTACAGTGTGTTCCTAACATGTTAATATGGGAGCCTGTGTCTGGTGTGGTTACAGTGTGTTCCTAACATGTTTAATATGGGAGCCTGTGTCTGGTGTGGTTACAGTGTGTTCCTAACATGTTTAATGTGGGAGCCTGTGTCTGGTGTGGTTACAGTGTGTTCCTAACATGTTTAATATGGGAGCCTGTGTCTGGTGTGGTTACAGTGTGTTCCTAACATGTTTAATATGGGAGCCTGTGTCTGGTGTGGTTAGAGTGTGTTCCTAACATGTTTAATATGGGAGCCTGTGTCTGGTGTGGTTAGAGGGTGTTCCTACCATGTTTAATATGGGAGCCTGTGTATGGCGTGGTTAGAGTGTGTTCCTAGCATGATTAATATGGTAGCCTGTGTCTGGTGTGATTACAAGTGTGTTCCTAACACGTCCTATATGGGTGAATTTTCCTACTCTGGTTACAGTTTGTGTTACTAACATGTCCTATATGGGGGACTGTCTACTGTGGTCTCAGGGTGTTACTAACATGTCCTATATGGGGGACTGTCTACTGTGGTCACATGGTGTTCCGAACATATCCTATTGGGGTGGCTGTTTCCAGAGTAGTTACAGTACGTTACTAACATGTCCCACATTGACGGTAACACAGGTAACACGGCCGTGCGTGCAGGAAGGCGCCACGTGTCAGGTGACTGAGACTCGGGTGAATGAGACCCAGGTGACTGAGACCCAGGTGACTGAGACCCGGACGGTTGAGACCCGGGCGGCTTCAAATGCAATCCCGGCGACTCACTGCCCGCGGCTTCAGTGGCGGTTTATGAGTTGTACTGCTCCCTGTGAACAAGATGTCGGCTGATAAGTGTAACTGACAGCAGTGTTGGCGGGAGGGCGGCGGGAGGGCGGCGGGAGGGCGGCGCTCCAAACTTCGGGCCAATCCCCGTGACAACTGGTCTCAATGCCCGGCCACACACTGCTTCCTCCAGACTGGCAGTTATTGAACTTTGCACAGATAAGGCCGGCTTCCTGGAAGCGTATTAATATTTACATTTCAGTTGCTGCAATGCCTTATCTGCTGTCAGTGTGCCTGCACGTTTCCCTCCATCCCTCCGCCTCCTTTCTCCCTTCTCCCTTCATCCCTCCTCGTCCATCCCTCCTCCTTCGTCTCCCCTCCTTCATCCCTCCTCCCCTCCATCCCTCCTCCTTTCTTCCTCCCTCCCTTCTCCCTCCTCCTTTCTCCCTCCTCCTTTCTCCCTCCTCCCTCCTCCTCCATCCCTCCTCCCTCCTCCCTTCCTCCTCCCTTACACCGCACCCATTCCCCATTACGCTGCTCCTTCCCTTTCTCGTTATTCCCTCCCCCCAGCCCCCTCGTCCATCCACTCCTCCTCGCCCCCCTCCATCTCCTCACTGCTCCCCGCACCCTCCACCTCCCAGAGCCCTGCTGACAACCCGGTGACAGGGGATTTCCTAATCAGAACTAGTTTTACACTCTAGCGTCGCCGACGATTGCCCAATTCCCAGCGGATTTGGTTTGCGAGTCGGTTCGACGCCAGAAAATTCTAGTTTTGTCGGCGGCTGTCGATGCGGAAGTGATAGGGCGTGCGGGAGTTACAGGCGGGTCTCCGGGCGGGGCGGGGCGCGGTGGGGATTGTCGGGGTTACAGGTGGGTCGCCAGGCGGGGTGGGGCATGCCGGGGTTACAGGCGGGTCGCCAGGCGGGGCAGGCCGGGCCAGGCCGGGGTTACAGGCGGGTCGCCAGGCGGCGCGTGCCGGGGTTACAGGTGGAGTCGCCAGGCGGGGGGGGGGGAATGCCGTGGTTACAGGTGGGTCGCCGGGCGGGGCAGGCCGGGCCAGGCCAGGGTTACAGGTGGGTCGCCGGGCAGGGCGGGGCATGCCGGGGTTACAGGTGGGTGGCCAGGCGGGGCGTGACCGGGTTAAAGATGGATCGCCGGGCTGGGGGTGTGGCGGGGGGCGCTGGGGTTACAGGCGGCTCGCCGGGCGGGGCGGGCGGCGCCGGTTTACCGTGTCAGTGAGGAGCAGAAGTACAGTTCACGTCCGCGGGTGTCGCCACCGGTCACCTAAGTCGCGCCCTCAGCGCCGCGTCTCCAGAACGAGGCTGGGTAAGACGATACGGCGGAGAGGCCTAGCTGAGGTACAGCCAGATATTGGCAACCGGGGACCAGTAGGCGCAGCACTGTCAGCGTATCGCTTGCTTATTGCTTCATTCCAGCGCGTCTATATATAGAATAGGTATGCACATTTGCACACCCAAGCTTACACATCTGCACACCCTACAATTTCATATAAATGGTGTATATGTCCATACGTTATATATCCACATGCAGATATTGTAGGACATTTACACCATGTACATAGCCACAGTGACACATGATATATATACACACTATAACAAGTGGTGATGCAGGCGGAAAGGCGGGCACAGGTGGAGTATTGGTCGACCCCCCTAGTCTATGGGATCTGAGGCGGTGGTGACAGAGCGCCAGTTCCGAACAGTGGTGACTCATGGAACTAACCAGGCAGCACTGCTTCACTTGTAATAATATTGACATATTCAAATATACAACACAATAACCTACATGTCCCCGTGGACAAGCCCACGTCACGCTCACTACTTATGTATATTGATACATATAGATACTCTTTTGTTGGATGGGGTTTTCCGACCTAGCAACATGTAAGGTCATATCAGGATGGGTACCGACTTGTGACACCAGTGCGCACTCATGACGACTATATAGTGTTGCCCCACTGGAAGACCATGTCGCGGTGCCAGCCCTCGATAGCCCACCCAGTCACATTATCCTAAACAATCCTTGCCGATTGCTATTACTGAATGCTGAGTGTCAGGCGAGCTAGCGACAATTATCAATTTTGTAAGTCATTAGTTTGACTCGCCCAGAATTAGAATTAGAACCCCAAATCCTCCGCATGGAAAGCCAGCGCTCTTATTCGGATTCGACGACCGCGTCAGGTCATGTCTGTATACCGACAGATAGTTAGTAAAGCTGTGCACACTACTGTATGCACTGTATGCCGACAGATAGTTAGTAAAGCTATGCACACTACTGTATGCACTGTATGCTGACACATAGTTAGTAAAGCTGTGCACACTACTGTATGCACTGTATGCTGACACATAGTTAGTAAAGCTGTGCACACCGCTGTACACACTGTATGCTGACAGATAGTTAGTAAAGCTGTGCACACTACTGTATGCACTGTATGCTGACAGATAGTTAGTAAAGCTGTACACACTGCTGTACACACTGTATGCTGACAGATAGTTAGTAAAGCTGTGCACACTACTGTATGCACTGTATGCTGACAGATAGTTAGTAAAGCTGTGCACACTACTGTATGCACTGTATGCCGACAGATAGTTAATAAAGCTGTGCACACTACTGTATGCACTGTATGCTGACAGATAGTTAGTAAAGCTGTACACACTGCTGTACACACTGTATGCTGACAGATAGTTAGTAAAGCTGTGCACACTACTGTATGCACTGTATGCTGACAGATAGTTAGTAAAGCTGTGCACACTACTGTATGCACTGTATGCTGACAGATAGTTAGTAAAGCTGTGCACACCGCTGTACACACTGTTGAAATGCACACACTGTACACTGTATGCTGACAGATAGTTAGTAAAGCTGTACACACTGCTGTACACACTGTATGCTGACAGATAGTTAGTAAAGCTGTGCACACTACTGTACACACTGTATGCTGACAGATAGTTAGTAAAGCTGTGCACACTACTGTACACACTGTATGCCGACAGATAGTTAGTAAAGCTATGCACACTGCTGTACACACTGTATGCTGACAGATAGTTAGTAAAGCTGTGCACACTACTGTACACACTGTATGCTGACAGATAGTTAGTAAAGCTGTGCACACCGCTGTACACACTGTATGCTGACAGATAGTTAGTAAAGCTGTGCACACTGCTGTACACACTGTATGCTGACAGATAGTTAGTAAAGCTATGCACACTGCTGTACACACTGTATGCTGACAGATAGTTAGTAAAGCTGTGCACACTGCTGTACACACTGTATGCTGACAGATAGTTAGTAAAGCTGTGCACACCGCTGTACACACTGTATGCTGACAGATAGTTAGTAAAGCTGTGCACACTGCTGTACACACTGTATGCTGACAGATAGTTAGTAAAGCTGTGCACACTGCTGTACACACTGTATGCTGACAGATAGTTAGTAAAGCTGTGCACACCGCTGTACACACTGTATGCTGACAGATAGTTAGTAAAGCTGTGCACACTGCTGTACACACTGTATGCTGACAGATAGTTAGTAAAGCTGTGCACACTGCTGTACACACTGTATGCTGACAGATAGTTAGTAAAGCTGTGCACACTGCTGTACACACTGTATGCTGACAGATAGTTAGTAAAGCTGTGCACACTGCTGTACACACTGTATGCTGACAGATAGTTAGTAAAGCCAAAAAGATGTGCACACTGCTGTACACACTGTATGCTGACAGATAGTTAGTAAAGCTGTGCACACTGCTGTACACACTGTATGCTGACAGATAGTTAGTAAAGCTGTGCACACCGCTGTACACACTGTATGCTGACAGATAGTTAGTAAAGCTGTGCACACTGCTGTACACACTGTATGCTGACAGATAGTTAGTAAAGCTGTGCACACTGCTGTACACACTGTATGCTGACAGATAGTTAGTAAAGCTGTGCACACTGCTGTACACACTGTATGCTGACAGATAGTTAGTAAAGCTGTGCACACTGCTGTACACACTGTATGCTGACAGATAGTTAGTAAAGCTGTGCACACCGCTGTACACACTGTATGCTGACAGATAGTTAGTAAAGCTGTGCACACTGCTGTACACACTGTATGCTGACAGATAGTTAGTAAAGCTGTGCACACTGCTGTACACACTGTATGCTGACAGATAGTTAGTAAAGCTGTGCACACTGCTGTACACACTGTATGCCGACAGATAGTTAGTAAAGCTGTGCACACCGCTGTACACACTGTATGCTGACAGATAGTTAGTAAAGCTGTGCACACTGCTGTACACACTGTATGCTGACAGATAGTTAGTAAAGCTGTGCACACTGCTGTACACACTGTATGCTGACAGATAGTTAGTAAAGCTGTGCACACTGCTGTACACACTGTATGCTGACAGATAGTTAGTAAAGCTGTGCACACTGCTGTACACACTGTATGCTGACAGATAGTTAGTAAAGCTGTGCACACCGCTGTAACACTGTATGCTGACAGATAGTTAGTAAAGCTGTGCACACCGCTTACACACTGTATGCTGACAGATAGTTAGTAAAGCTATGCACACTGCTGTACACACTGTATGCGACAAAGTTAGTAAAGCTGTGCACACTGCTGTACACACTGTATGCTGACAGATAGTTAGTAAAGCTGTGCACACTGCTGTACACACTGTATGCTGACAGATAGTTAGTAAAGCTGTGCACACTGCTGTACACACTGTATGCTGACAGATAGTTAGTAAAGCTGTGCACACTGCTGTACACACTGTATGCCGACAGATAGTTAGTAAAGCTGTGCACACCGCTGTACACACTGTATGCTGACAGATAGTTAGTAAAGCTGTGCACACTGCTGTACACACTGTATGCTGACAGATAGTTAGTAAAGATGTGCACACCGCCGTACACACTGTATGCTGACAGATAGTTAGTAAAGCTGTGCACACCGCTGTACACACTGTATGCCGACAGATAGTTAGTAAAGCTGTGCACACCGCTGTACACACTGTATGCTGACAGATAGTTAGTAAAGCTGTGCACACTGCTGTACACACTGTATGCTGACAGATAGTTAGTAAAGCTGTGCGAACCACTGTACACACTGTATGCTGACAGATAGTTAGTAAAGCTGTGCACACTGCTGTACACACTGTATGCTGACAGATAGTTAGTAAAGCTGTGCGAACCACTGTACACACTGTATGCTGACAGATAGTTAGTAAAGCTGTGCACACTGCTGTACACACTGTATGCTGATATATAGTTAGTAAAGCTGTGCACACCGCTGTACACACTGTATGCTGACAGATAGTTAGTAAAGCTGTGCACACCGCTGTACACACTGTATGCTGATATATAGTTAGTGAAGCTGTGCACACTTCTGTACACACTGTACGTATTCACCTACGTCTTTGTAAATATGAAGAATTCAGGCGCAAATCCCTCTAAACGCCATTTCAAAAATTGACTTACGATTTGTTAATGTATCTGAAGGTCATTTCATTTCACACTAATTACACTTTGGTTGTGGAGACATGGCTATGGAGCAATGAACAAACAAAATAGGAATGTAACAAATTAATCGTTTGAAAGTTTGACACCAATGTGTATCTCAATATTCGGGTTGGCGTACGGGGCCTTGCACCTGAACTCTTCGTATGTACATAATTAGGTACAGGTGTGCTTACTGATACAATTGGTATTTGTATATATACAAATATATCCCTGTGCCTTCCACGCTGCGGCGGAATGTGCCTCAGGCATTGCTGGTAGCTGGTAGACACGTGCAACTTACTGTCTGTTGAGGCAGGGTGCCTAACCACCTAGTCTTGCAGACTAACAGCTTCAATGAAGGCCTTAATGGCCCGAAGTGAACACACATTAAACCTCAGTCGACTAATATATCACAGATACTGGTGGACCTCATTGCGAGGGTGCTGTTTGAACTTCAATGACATCACGTGATCACTCAGGAACGCGCCCGATTCAGGGTCACTGAGTGCAATTTACCTGTACTCCATAATCATCAACTAATTGCTTCCCCCCGGAAACAAAAATCAGCTCGTTTCTTAGCAACACTGTGATTAGGTGTGATTGATTACCTCTGTGGTTTATAGTTAGTAAGGATCTGGTGCTTGTAGTATGTTGGTGGTCTGGTTCCGATAACCTGCCATGTTCGGCAAACTGCGGAATTTGAGTTCAGTGTAATTAAGTTGGTTGGTGTTTAACGTCCTGGCAACTTCTAAGGTGATATCAGAACGGGTACCGACTTCTCACGGTGCGCACTCATGGCGACTTTATAGTGCTTCTGCGCTGGTAGATGAGGCAGTGACAGTGGATTGTGACAGGGGGCAGTGTTAGTGGATTGTGACAGGGGGCAGTGACAGTGGATTGTGACAGAGGACAGTGGCAGCAGGGCTACATGGCTGTCCACCTGTGCTAAGTCTACAAAGGTGTGCCTGACCCGAGTGCACCCCATGACGTGACCCTGAGAGAGGCAGGTGGCCGCCTGTTGAGGGTTGTAAGTGTGTTGTGTCTGTAGGGTTGTGTGTGTTGTGGCTGTAGGGCTGTGTGTGTTGTGTCTGTAGGGTTGTGTGTGTTGTGTCTGTAGGGTTGTATGCGTGTTGTGTCTGTAGGGCTGTATGTGTGTTGTGTATGTTGGACTGTATGTGTGTTGTGTATGTAGGGCTGTATGTGTGTTGTGTATGTAGGACTGTCTGTGTGTTGTGTCTGTAGGGGTGTATGTGTGTTGTATCTGTAGGGTTGTGTGTGTTGTGTCTGTAGGGTTGTATGTGTGTTGTGTATGTAGGGCTGTATGTGTGTTGTGTATGTAGGACTGTATGTGTTGTGTCAGTAGGGTTGTATGTGTGTTGTGTGTAGGGTTGTATGTGTATTGTGTCTGTAGGGATGTATGTGTGTTGTGTATGTAGGATTGTATGTGTGTTGTGTCTGTAGGGCTGTATGTGTGTTGTGTATGTAGGGCTGTATGTGTTTTGTGTATGTAGGGCTGTATGTGTGTTCTGTCTGTAGGGTTGTGTGTGTTGTGTCTGTAGGGTTGGGTGTGTTGTGTCTGTAGGGTTGTATGTGTGTTGTGTCTGTAGGGTTGTGTGTGTTGTGTCTGTAGGGTTGTATGGGTCTTGTGTCTGTAGGGCTGTATGTGTGTTGTGTATGTAGGACTGTATGTGTGTTGTGTCTGTAGGATTGTGTGTGTTGTGTCTGTAGGGTTGTATGTGTGTCATGTCTGTAGGGTTGTGTGTGTTGTGTCTGTAGGGTTGTATGGGTCTTGTGTCTGTAGGGCTGTATGTGTGTTGTGTATGTAGGACTGTATGTGTGTTGTGTCTGTAGGGTTGTGTGTGTTGTGTCTGTAGGGTTGTATGTGTCTCATGTCTGTAGGGTTGTGTGTGTTGTGTCTGTTGGGTTGTGTGTGTGTTATGTCTGTTGGGCTGTCAGCTGTGTTGTGTGTGTAGGATTGTATGTGTGTTGTGTCTGTAGGGTTGTATGTGTGTTTTGTCTGTAGGTCTGTATGTGTGTTGTGTATGTAGGACTGTATGTGTGTTGTGTATGTAGGGTTGTATGTGTGTTGTGTGTAGGGTTGTATGTGTATTGTGTCTGTAAGGTTGTGTGTGTGTTGTGTATGTATGGTTGTATGTGTGTTGTGTGTAAGGTTGTATGTATATTGTGTCCGTAGGGCTGTATGTGTGTTGTGTCTGTTGGGCTGTATGTGTGTTGCGTATGTAGGGCTGTATGTGTGTTGTTTCTGTAGGGTTGTATGTGTGTTGTTTCTGTAGGGCTGTATGTGTGTTGTGTCTGTAGGGTTGGATGTGTGTTGTGTCTGTAGGGGTGTATGTGTGTTGTGTCTGTATGGCTGTATGTGTGTTGTTTCTGTAGGGCTGTATGTGTGTTGTTTCTGTAGGGTTGTATGTGTGTTGTTTCTGTAGGGCTGTATGTGTCTTGTGTCTGCAGGGTTGTATGTGTGTTGTGTCTGTAGGGCTGTATGTGTGTTGTGTATGTAGGGCTGTATGTGTGTTGTGTATGTAGGTATGCATGTGTGTTGTCTCTGTAGGGTTGTATGTGCATTGTGTCTGTAGGGCTGTATGTGTGTTGTGTATGTAGGGTTGTATGTGTGTTGTGTCTGTAGGGTTGTATGTGTGTTGTGTCTGTAGGGTTGTATGTGTGTTGTGTATGTAGGGATGTATGTGTGTTGTGTATGTAGGGATGTATGTGCATTGTGTATGTAGGGATGTATGTGTGTTGTGTCTGTAGGGCTGTATGTGTGTTGTGTCTGTAGGGATGTATGTGTGGTGTGTCTGTAGGGCTGTATGTGTGTTGTTACTCTAGGATGTATGTGTGTTGTGTCTGTAGGGCTGTATGTGCATTGTGTATGTAGGGCTGTATGTGTGTTGTGTCTGTAGGGTTGTATGTGTGTTGTGTCTGTAGGGATGTATGGGTGGTCTGTCTGTAGGGCTGTCTGTGTGTTGTTTCTGTAGGGATGTATGTGTGTTGTGTCTGTAGGGCTGTATGTGCGTTGTGTATGTAGGGCTGTATCTGTGTTGTTTCTGTAGGGCTGTATGTGTGTTGTGTCTGTAGGGTTGTATGTGTGTTGTGTCTGTAGGGTTGTATGTGTGTTGTGTCCGTAGGGCTGTATGTGTGTTGTGTCTGTAGGGCTGTATGTGTGTTGGTTTGTAGGGCTGTATGTGTGTTGTGTCTGTAGGGCTGTATGTGGGTTGTTTTTGTAGGGCTGTATGTGTGTTTTGTCTGTAGGGCTATATATGGGTTGTGTCTGTAGGGATGAGCTGTCAGGGCTGTCCTGAGCACCTTTGCTGTGGTGGTGTTGGTGATGGTGGTGGTGGGGGAGGCCTTCCCCCTGTCCGTGCGTGTCCACTGGTACCGGTAGTAGCCTCGTTATGGGACCGGTTCACCCTGCCGGGCGGGGCGTGATGAGGCATGCGCAGTGACTCGGCGCGCAGGTGCAGTCAGCGACTCAGCGCAGGTCCAGTCAGCGCGCTCCCAATGTGTATGGCAGGCCGTACTGGGCGTTCCAAGCAGCAGCTTGTTGTGTGTTGCGGTTGTGTTGCGGTTATGTTGTACCTGTGTTGCGCTTGTGGTGTATGTGTGTTGTACTTGTGTTGTACGTGTTGTATTTGTGTGGCGCTTCTGTTGGACTTGTGTTGTACTTGTATTGTGCTTGTGTTGCGCTTGTGTTGCGATTGTGTTGTACTTGTGTTGTACTTGTGTTGTGATTGTGTTGTGCTTGTGTTGCGCTTGTCTTGTACTTGTGTTGCACTTGTGTTGTACTTGTGTTGTACTTGTGTTGTGGGTGTGTTGTGCTTGTGTTGCGCTTGTCTTGTACTCGTGTTGCGCTTGTCTTGTCGTTGCGTTGTACTTGTGTTGCGCTTGTGTTGTACTTGTCCTACAAGCTGTGATTACGTAACCTGCTCGCCCCCTACCGGGCTGTACAGCGACACTTGCGCAGCCGGGAGAGTGGTTGCCTAGTAACCCGAGGAAGCGCCCCCTGGGGACTGCCCCTGAATATTGCATGCCTGTGTGGCTTTAGGTCATTACCCTGAGAACCGATGCCCGCCTGACACCTACTGACAGTGGCGATTATCGCAGTGATGTCGCCATACACCTGGGTCTGGGTCTGCGGGTCTGGCGTCTGGGTTTGGGGGGTTCGCGACCTTCGCTCGCCGAAGTGCACGTGTCGGTTGGTGGGCATTACGCACGTTCAATGGGTGTTTACCTACCGGAAATAGTTCATTGCATTGGGCATACATTACTCGTCAGATGTGATGTGCCAGGACTGGTCATAACTCGCAAATGTCGGATAGTTGGACTTTAGCATGGTAAACGAACCGAATGACATAAGCAATTGTCTCAAAGCCCCTCTGGTGTATGCCAGGCTATGGCAGTCAACTTCTCATTGAGTTGTTATCTTGCTTGTACTGTGGTGGTACGGGAGTGCTTCGGTGTTGCTTTATTAGATCGTTGTTGTTTATTATTGCACTATGTATATCCTATATTGCTATTCGGTGGTGTTGGTGGGTGGTGCAGGGGGGCTGGAATCACGGAGGTTAATGAGGATGGGCTGGAATGAGGGGGGTTAATGAGGAGGGGCTGGAATGAGGGGGTTAATGAAGAGGGCTGGAATGAGGGGGTGTTAATTAGGAGGGCTGGAATGAGGGGGTTTAATGAGGAGGGGCTGGCATGATGGCAGTGGTTGGTGAGGAGGGGCTGGAATGACGGCGGGGGTTGGTGAGGAGGGGCGGGAATGAGGGGGGGATAATGAGGAGGGGGATGAGGCAGGGGCTGGAATGAGGGGTTAATGAGGAGGGGCTGGAATGACAGCCACGGTGAGGAGGGGCTGGATGGGGGGTTTGAGGAGGGCTGCGATGGGCGGGTTGGTAGGGGCTGAATGAGGGGGGGATAATGAGGAGGGGCTGGAATGAGGGGGTTAATGAGGAGGGGGGGAATGAGGGGCTGGGAATGGGGGGAGCTGGAATAAATGAGGAGGGGGCTGGAATGAGGGGGGTTAATGAGGGGGGTGGAAATGGCAGGGGCTGAAGGGGGGGCTGGGGCATGAGGGGGTGCGAGGGGCTGGAATGGGGGGGGGATAATGAGGAGGGGTTGGAATGAGGGGGGTTAATGAGGAGGGGCTTGAATGAGGGGGGTTAATGAGGAGGGGCTGGAATGAGGGGGTTAATGAGGAGGGGCTGGAATGAGGGGGGTTAATGAGGAGGGGATTAAATGAGGGCGGGGTTTTGGTGGAGGAGGGCTGGATGGAGGGGGGCGAGATGATGAGGGGCTGGAAAGAGGGCTTAATGAGGAGGGGCTTAATGAGGGGGTTTCATGAGGAGGGGCTGGAATGACTGAGGAGGGGGGAATGAGGGGGCGGGGAGGTGGCTGAATGAGGAGGGGCTGAATGAGGGGGGGGAGGATGATGAGGGGCTGGAATGAGGGGAATTGAGGCTGGAATGAGGATAATGAGAGGGCTGGAAATGAGGGGGGGATAATGAGGAAGGGCTGGAATGAGGGGGGGCTTAATGAGGAGGGGCTGTAATGAGGGCAGGGGATGGTGAGGAGGGGCTGGAATGGGGGGGGGGCTTAATGAGGAGGGGCTTGAATGAGGGGGGGTTAATGAGGAGGGGTTGGAATGAGGGGGGTTAATGAGGAGGGGCTTGAATGAGGGGGGTTAATGAGGAGAGCTGGCAATAGAGGAGCAAGAGGGGCTGGAATGAGGAGGGGCTGGAATGAGGGGGTTAATGAGGAGGGGCTGGAATGAGGACGGGGATTGGTGAGCAGCAGGAGAGGCATCCCATGATGGAGCACCTCCTGCATTAAAATGCATCGTTCTACATTCGCTAATTAACCCGCAGTGCACTGTGCTATATCAACGTCCCGCTGCCCCCACCCCCTCCCAACATTCCCCCACCCAACACCTCCACCCCACCCCCACCCCCACCTCCATCCCACCCTACCCCCACCCCTACATCTGTCTTCCATGCACCTCAACATCTACTCACTAAAACCAGACGTCCCCCACAAATTCGACACACAGATGCCACACACAGATGCCTCACACAGATGCCTCACACAGATGCCTCACACAGATGCCTCACAAAGATGCCACATACTGATGCCACACAAAGATGCCACATACTGATGCCTCACAAATATTCCACACACAGACGCCCACACAGATTCCCCACACAGATACCCCACACAGATGCCCCACACAGACGTCCCACACATACGTCCCACACAGACGCCCCACACAGATGTCACACACAGATGCCCCACACAGATGCCCCACACAGACGCCCCACACAGACGCCCTACACAGACGCCCCTAACAAACGCAACCCCCACTGACCTCGCCCCCCACCCCACCCTACAGTTGTCCCTAATGTTCACTGCGCGTACTGTCCACACTGCTGTGTGCTGATTAGTTCCCGTTCTCTCCACCAGACGACGCCCCGCGGAGACGGCGTGACGGATGACATCATCTTCTCCGGCGTGGGGTCCGGGTGCTCCAGTGATGATGAGGACGATTGCGCGTGGGTGAGCTCTGGGGACCGGGACGCGCTCGTCAAACCCATCATCACCGTCACCACGACGCCGGCGCCGCCCGCCACCAGGTCAGTGTCGGCTTGTACCCGGTGTTTGTACAGGGGGATGAGTGACGTCAGTGTGTGCTTGTACCTAGTGTTTGTACAGGGGGATGAGAGAGGTCAGTGTGTGCTTGTACCTAGTGTTTGTACAGGGGGATTAGTGAGGTCAGTGTTTGCTTGTACCCGGTGTTTGTACAGGGGGATTAGTGAGGTCAGTGTCTGCTTGTACCTAGTGTTTGTACAGGTGGATGAGTGAGGTCAGTGTCTGCTTGTACCTAGTGTTTGTACAGGGGGATTAGTGAGGTCAGTGTGTGCTTGTACCTAGTGTTTGTACAGGGGGATGAGTGAGGTCAGCCTGTGCTTGTACCTAGTGTTTGTACAGGGGGATGAGTGAGGTCAGTGTGTGCTTGTACCCAGTGTTTGTACAGGGGGATGAGTGAGGTCAGTGTGTGCTTGTACCTAGTGTTTGTACAGGGGGATGAGTGAGGTCAGTGTGTGCTTGTACCCAGTGTTTGTACAGGGGGATGAGTGAGGTCAGTGTGTGCTTGTACCTAGTGTTTGTACAGGGGGATGAGTGAGGTCAGTGTGTGCTTGTACCTAGTGTTTGTACAGGGGGATTAGTGAGGTCAGTGTGTGCTTGTACCTAGTGTTTGTACAGGGGGATTAGTGA